>OVBE01010677.1:0-14792 GCA_900406425.1 Iberis pinnata
GATAGACTATTGGATATGTGAAGGATTTTTAGGAGAATGCCAAGATATTAAAAGAGCGAAGAATAAGGGTTATGAGGTACTCGGTTCCTTTATCCGTGCAAATTTATTAACTGAGCATGATAATACATTTTATGTACAAATGCATGATGTGATTCGCGAGATGGCTCTATGGATTGCATCAGATTTTGGAAATAAAAAAGAGCATTTTGTTGTAAAACCACAACTCAAATTACGTACAATACCAAAAGTCAAGCATTGGAATGTTGTAAGAAGGATGTCATTAATGGAAAATGAGATTGAAGAGATAGAATGTAGTCATGAATGTCCTGAGCTTACAACTCTATTCCTCCAAGGTAATAACTTAAAGAATCTCGCTGGGAAATTCATCATTTCTATGAAAAAGTTAGTTGTTTTGGATTTATCCCGTAATGAAAACTTTAATAGTCTTCCCAAAGAGATATCAAAGTTGGCATGCTTGCAGTATCTTAACTTGTCGAACACAAATATAGAGGAACTGCCGCAGTTAAAAAAGTTGAAAAAGCTAACTCATCTTGATTTGACTTGGACAGAAAGACTTCGTAGTATTAGTGGCGTATCAAGGATGCCAAGTTTAAGAATTTTGAAACTAATAGGTTCTAAATGTCATGGAGATGCTAGTTTAGTGAAGGAGCTGCAACCATTGGAGAATCTACAATTTCTAAACATAACAATATCTACAAAGTCAGGTTTGGAGCTAATATCGAGCGATCAAAGATTGGCTAACTGCATCCATACATTGTATATTGTGGATTTTCGAGAAGAGCCAGTCAATATATCATTACTAGTGAAAATGGAAAGTCTTTGTGACCTCTTTGTATTAAGATGTGATAATATAACATATATGAAGAATGGAGAAAGCAAGGCAGACATGCCTTATTCACAGAGTCCAACAAGGATTCCATGCATTACTAACCTCTCCAAGGTGCATATTTCTGACTGCAATAGCACTAAGGATCTCACTTGGTTACTGTTTGCTCCAAATCTTGTCTCCTTAAAGATTCTTCGCTCACATGGAGTGGAAGAGATAATAAACAAAGAGAAAGCAACCAATTTTACAAGTATTACACCATTTCAAAAACTAGATAAGTTATTCTTGTCAAAGTTGCCTAAGCTAGAGAGTATCTACTGGAGTCGTCTCCCATTTCCATTTTTGAAGACCATACGTGCAGTTGGTTGTCCAAAGCTAAGAAAGCTTCCGCTTGATGCTACAAGTGTGCTACGAATCGAGGAGTTGAATATGGACACGGATCATCCTGACAAGTATGAGTGGGATGACGAAGTTACCAAAAACCGTTTCGCATCTAGGTTTTTTCAGGTAATCATTTCTCTTAATTCTCATGAGCTTGAATTGTTGTTTCTCTTATAAGCTCCCTTTGCATCATTATTTTACCCTGCAAATACAAATTAGATCTCATAATAGAAAACAATTTAAAATGTCATTATCAAATCAATAACACTTTTATAATCTCACTAACGTTTGATTGTTTCTTTTCTGTCTTCATTAGTATGGCGCCTAGACATCATTGGGATTCTGCTCTGAAGAAATCAGAAGCCATGCTTCTTCTTATTATGTTCAAGATTGTATTATTGCTTTCCCTTTGCATTTTTATTTTTCTGCATTGTGTTGTGTTTTTCATTTTCCTATTGTATATGATTCATACACTAAACCGTGTTGGTGTTGCACTCTTTCAGTACTGAAAGCAAACTAAATTGAATGTTTTTGTATGTGAAACATGTTGATATTCTTTCTTGTGTGGTTTTACTTTTAGACGATTCAACTGTTACGAGTATATTGACTAGTCTTATATTACTCTTGTTTCTACACTTTGCCAGGATGTGGATCTCTTTTTCTCTCTTTTTTTTTTTGTCGTCAATATATGATATTAATAGTAGAAATTACAACCCACAAAGGGTAATATATATCCTACTATGAGGAAGAACAACACCCATAAAGGGTAAATGACCTCAAAGAAGAGGTAAGAGAAGTCTCCTATAAGGAGGACAAGACGTCCCGAACCGGGACAAACATATCTAGAGCATTGAAAGCTACTAGAATTATCACAATCCTCGAAATCTCTGATTCTCAGCAAGATACTGAAACAGGCGATATTCATAGGGTATGATACCCTAAGAGGAAGTAATTCTAAAACTAATAAACATATAAAAACGACTAGACAAAGAACAAAAGAAACTAAAGTACATATATACCTAATCCAAAAAAAGAGAAAACGGGCCTGAAACAAAAACGAAATGGGCCTGAGATACTTATGTTTTCGGCCCATTTCACAATCCACCTTGGGAAAGAAAACCCTAGATCGAGTTGGTAACTCGCCGCCGTCAACCACCACGCTGCCAGACAAACCGACTCCGCCGAAGCAGAGCATCCACCATGCGAAACCACTACCAGCGACGACGATATCAATCGAGGAAGAGAGAACCACCCAAGGAGGAGGCCGCTTATTCATCACCAGTTGCCAACGGCTATCGGGAACTGAATCAAGAAGAAGCAGAAATCGATGGAGTAAGACCGGCACCAACACCAGAAACACATGCATCTCAACTGGCGACACAGTCGCCAAAGATGGACCTGCAAAATAGGAATTACATGTGAGGAGCACATCGGTCCAGAGATGGTGAATTGGTGCTTGGAGAGGGACATGCAGAGCATGACAACTTCTGCCGCCACAAGATCGGCGATATAGAGCCTCAGATCCAAAAGCCAAAAGAAACAAGTGAAGATACCCGTAAAGAAAAGAAGAAAAATAAACAGAAGAAAAGGGAAGAAGCCGCTGAGCGCCGGCGTGAGAGCCGGACGCCAGCGGCAGAGGGAAGATATCGGCGGTGTGAGCAACAAAGAAGAGAGAAGAGAGAGAAGAGGAAATTTATGTTGTTTCAACGTTTCTAGAACAACGTTTCTCTACCTCAGCTTTAGGTCTGTATATAGGTCTATTTATAAAAAAATTTATTACCTAAATAATAAAAAAATAAAATATTAGTCTCAATGTTTTTAATTTTATTTTAAACCCCCAAATTTTTTGGGACCGATCCTATAGATGGTGGTTCCTCGGCATCTCGTTCCATGTCCTCATGTGTCGACGGCGAGTTCCTTAATTCCTGGCTAGTGGTCTTGTCCTTAACCTGACATTGGTACCATGCAACTGGTTATATGTTCTACGACGGTTGTTGGCTTGTTCTCTTTTTCTTCGTACGGTACCAGTCTCTATTGGGGGTTATTACTCATTTGTAGTTTAGACGATTAGGAACAAACCCTCTGATGTAGTTTATTTAAATTAGGAAATTTCTTAAAAATTCATTTAAATGTAAGAAAATTATTTTAGTTTAATCTCTGAAAAATATAGTATAAAAAATATAAATGTAATATATACAATATTAACATTTAAAATAAATGATTTAAACGTCATTAGTACACTACAAGAAAACAGAGAGAATTCTGACGGACATTCTGATGGCAAATCATCTGTCAGTAAAAAGTGACGGCTTAGTGACGGCTGTCTGACAGCCATTGTCTGTCAGAAATTCTGTTAGTAATTAGTGACAGATTTTGGTCCGTCACTAATTATTGACGGATATTTGACGAGTTTCTGACGGCAGGTTAGTGACGGATATATCTGTCACTAAACCGTCAAAATATCCGTCAGTTTATATTACCGGTACAAAGTAGTCGTTTGTAGCCGTTGCCAACGGATATATTGGTACGTACTAACGGCTATATCTGTCATATAGGTTTTCTATAAAAACCAGGGGCTTCAATCTCAATTCACAACATCACAAACAATCTTAAAACAATGTCTACTCCATATTTTCGATCTTGGATGGATGGTGAACGGATGAATGAAGAGACAAAACTTTTAAACGATGAATATGCACGTGGCGTTTGCGAATTCATGGCGATCACATGTCGACAACCGGAGGCACAAAATAGTCGTAAGTTAAAATGTCCATGCACTTTATGTCGGAATTCTCATAATATTATAATAGATTTAGTATGGAATCACCTGTATAGCAATGGATTTATGCCGGGGTATAAGATTTGGTATTTACATGGAGAAAAACCTGCTGATGTTGGTAGTAGTAGTAGCGCTAGCGAACCATTAGCCGATAGTATAAAGGAACATAGAACAGAATTAGGTTTTGAGGCACCTACAGTTCAAATGGTTAATGATGTGTATAGAGAAACTATAGAAACGGCGCAGGTTTCAAATGAAGAACCTAATTTAGAAGCAATACGGTTTTTTGGTATGTTAGATGCAACAAATCAACCATTATATAGAGGATGTAGAGATGGTAATTCGTCTTTATCCGCTGCAAGTAGGTTGATGGGGATAAAGACAGATTATAATTTGGCTGAGGATTGTGTTGATGCAATAGCGAAGATGATGAGGGATATCTTGCCAGAGGATAACAATGCTCCAAGATCATATTACAAGATACAAAAACTTGTGTCGGGACTTGGATTTCCTTACCAGGTTATAGATGTGTGCATCGACAACTGTATGATCTATTGGAGACTTGATGATACTCGAACACGTTGTCGATTTTTTCGGAAACCAAGGTATAAAGATACAGGCGGTAGTGTGTGCCTTACAAGAGGATGTGGTATTTGCCACTAACAGATAGGTTGAAGAGGTTGTATCAGTCTCAGAGAACAACTGCGGCAATGAGATGGCATGCAGAGCATAGATTTGATGGAGAGATTACACATCCTTCTGATGTAGAAGCTTGGCGTTATTTTCGGGCTACATATCCGGATTTTGCATACGAGAAACGTAACGTTTATCTTGGATTAAGTACAGATGGATTCAGTAATACTGACACCTTACAACTTGCCGCCATATTTGTGTATGAACCGAGAGTTTCTGTTTCTCTTTGTGCTTGTACCTGGGCCGGATCATCCAAAACGAGCGCTTGATGTGTTTTTGCAACCCTTAATACATGAGTTGAACATATTATGGGAACATGGGGAGGAGGTCTATGATGTGTCGCTACAACAAAATTTTAAGATGCGTGTGGTCCTTATGTAGACTATAAGCGATTTCCCAGCTTATGGAATGTTATCTGGATGGACAACCCACGGAAAACTAGCATGTCCATATTGTACCAATGACACCAACTCATTTCAGCTATAGAATAGAAGAAAAACATGTTGGTATGATTGTCACCAAAGTTTTTTGCCCCAAAATCATCCATATCGTCGATTAACTACGTTATTCACGAAGAAAAATGTGTTGAAGGTTCACCACCTGAATATGAAGGCACTGAGGTATTAAACCAAATGAGTGGATTTTGTGTTTATAGTACCAATGATGCTAATGTTGGTGGGAATGAACATGGAAATGTCTATGAGTCAGGAGAGAATCATAATTGCCACAAGAAAAGCATATTCTGGGATTTTCCTTATTGGAAAACTCATTTTTTGCGACATAACCTAGATGTGATGCACATTGAGAAGAACTTCTTTGACAACATAATTAACACTATTCTAAATGTGCAAGGGAAGACGAAAGACAATCTGAAGTCTAGATTAGACTTGCCTGATTTTTGTTGTCGACATGAGCTTCACATCACGGAAGATGGAACGTGTCCAATTCCAGTGTTTAGGCTATCTAAGGATTCAAAAGATGAGTTCTTCGACTGGATAATTCATAGGGTCAAATTTCATGATGGGTATGCATCTAACCTGAGGAATTGTGTTGATATCGGGGAAGGAAAATTCATTGGAATGAAGAGCCATGATTTTCATGTAGTGATGCAACGCCTTCTTCCATTTGCGTTTACATATCTCCTACCAAGAAATGTCCACGAGGCCATTGCAGGTATTTACTTTGTTGATTGTGTGAATTTAGTTTCTATTGTCATTATCTAATAGTTAGATGTTTTTTGCATTTACAACGGTTGGGGCTTTCTTCCGCGACCTTAGCTGTAGGACACTTACCGTTGATGGTCTTTCCACTTTACAGGATAACATACCGGTCATCCTTTGCAACCTGGAGAAGATTTTTCCACCATCATTCTTTGATGTTATGGAACATCTTTCGATCCATCTTCCTCGTGAAGCATCACTAGGCGGACCAGTTCAGTATCGGTGAATGNAGCAAAAGTCGAGGGTTCTATTGTCGCATAAAGCATCAATGAAGAGGCTACACATTTTGAAGAGTATTATTTTCCAAGAGATGTCCAGAAAAAGAGCCGAAGGACCTCTCGACATGATGATGGTGGTCAACATGCTATGTATCATGTTTATGTCCCAAATGTGTTTCAGCAAATTGGTCGACTTAGCAGAAAAGGCAAGACTCGCCGGCTTACNACTTACACAACAAGAGTTGAAACACCTCCATATGTATATCCTCACTAATTGCAAAGAAATTTTGGAGTTCGAAAGGTAAACATTTACACATTCATATTAAAAATTTTAGTCACTTAATTCTTTACACATCTTGTACTTATTCAAATTTTCTAGGATCTACATGGCACTTATCCAGGAATACTTTCATGATAAATCTGAAGAGGAATTGCAAGCTCATATACAAGTTGATTTCCAAAATTGGCTACCACATTTTGTAAGTGTTCCATAAAATGAAGTTAAGTTTAGATTTTATAAGTGTTGGTTTATTTCTAACGTTTACAAATACAGGTTAGAAGTGAGGTCTCCATTGGTCGCATATTTCCATATTGGTTGCTTGAAATTGTGAATGGACTGACCAACAATGGTATGTCCTACCCGAGGTATTGTACAAGAATATACGCCTTCAAGGTTCATCAAGCAGATAGTGGAATGATGACATTGGACCATGGTATATCGTCTAGTTCTGGTGATGTGGTGTACTATGGACTTCTTCGTGAGATATTGGAGGTTCAATACTCGAGGATATTGAACTTGCGATGCGTTGTCTTTTTGTGTGACTGGTATGATCCAAGCGATGGTAGAGGTGCCAAAGTAGACCACTTCGGTGTCACTTCGATACATTCGCGCATAAAATAAGGAACGTACGATCCATTCATTCTCGCTTCACAAGCGGATCAGGTATACCATTTTCTGAACATCAGTTATATTTTATGATCTTTTACATAGTTATAAATGTTGAACTTCATTATATGTAGGTATCTTACATTAAGTACCCACACTTAAGTCACCGGAACGATCCTTGGTTAACGGTCACGCGAGTAAATCCTAGAAGTGTCATAGAAGGAGTTTCACAACAGGATCCTCTACAACCAATTGGGGATGGTGTACTAGCACTGATACCACCTTATGTGGATGTTAATCTTGTCATCGATTTCACGGTGTTCGGTCATCTCAATGTGGTTTTACATGACGTAGACGATGGCTCGGGTGACGAATTCGCTTCAGACACAGATTCTTCACCATCGGATTATTCATCATCATCTTCTTAGTATATTCGACATTTTATTTTTCAAAGTGGACATTTTCTGTAATATTTATGAATGTATAAGTTCTTCTAACTTGATTCGAATCATCTACTTATAGATTTGAAATTTTCTTACACTAAGTTTTATAATTAAGAAATGATCAAATAATAACATAATTATAAACAAATGTCAATTCGAGAACTTATATATATATATATATATACATAACTGTCGGATTACTGACGGATATTCCAATATCCGTCAATAATCCGACAGTTATAATACTGACGGCAAACTGATGGATAGTGGAATATCCGTCAGTTAGCCGTCACTTGTACCATATAGGGTTTAGGGATTTATCATGCAATTGTATGAAATTTGGACTATATGTTAGAACTTAAAACACTACATAAAGACTTAGAGTAAATCAATCGAGTGTTAAAAAAAAAATTGGAAAGTAAATTACGTACGACCATTACGAACGAAACTAATCATAACCT
Source organism: Iberis pinnata (assembly GCA_900406425.1). Taxonomy (NCBI): domain Eukaryota; kingdom Viridiplantae; phylum Streptophyta; class Magnoliopsida; order Brassicales; family Brassicaceae; genus Iberis; species Iberis pinnata. The sequence goes on from OVBE01010677.1 coordinate 7,929, forward strand.
TATAAGACGTTTAGCGATATAGTTTTGAAATTGTGAATGCAAAAACCGATGGTTCCATATAAGTGCATTATGATACTGATTATATCATCATTGAATTGGTTATATAATCGTAACAACACATTCGAGAACTCCAACCCCAAAAATCCCTAAACCTTATATGGTATAAGTGACGGCTAACTGACATATATTAGGTTTCCCTATACCATATATCTGTCAGTTAGCCGTCACTTATACCATATAAGGTTTAGGGATTTGTCATGCAATTGTATAAAATTTGGACTATAGGTTAGAACTTAAAACACTACATAAAGACTTAGAGTAATTCAATCGAGTGTTAAAAACAAAATTGGAAAGTAAATTACGTACGATCATTACAAACGAAACTAATCATAACTTTATATGACGTTTAGCGATATAGTTTTGAAATTGTGAATGCAAAAACCAATTTATCAATTTTGGTTCTATATAAGTGCATTATGATACTGATTATATCATCATTCAATTGGTTATATAATCGTAACAACACATTCGAGAACCCCAAACCCAAAAAAAATCCCTAAACCCTAAATGAGATGTTTGATGGCTAACTGATGGCTAAGTGACGGGTACATGCAATCCGTCAGTTAGCCGTTAGTTATTTGTGACGGATAACTGACGGATAACTGACGGCAGCCCTAAAATTACCTGCGTTTTCGAGTAATTTTTTGAATTTAATTTATTTGGACTGTCGGATTAGTGACGGATATAGCCGTCAGAAACTTCTAGTTTTAAGAAAAAAACCATAAGCTTCTTCTTCATTTGTTTCGTGACCCTCCGGCGTTTAAAGACGATTTCCGGTGTTCTCAACCAATTTCCGGCGACAATCGAAGCTATAACATGTCCAACCCCCAAAACCACCACAACAACCCTTCCTTGTAAGTATTTCATGTAATTTTGAGATTTTAGGTTAGATTTGGAGTTAGAATTTGAGATTAGGGTTTACAAATTTTGGGTTTTTCTTAGATTTTAGGTTATTTTGTCCATAGTTAGTGAGATCGTGTGTTGATTTAGGTTGGTTTTGGTTGATTTTGGTTGAATTTGGTTGATTTTTGGGTTTTTCATATTGGGTTTTATAAGATTTTGTTTGATTTTGTTTGATTTAAAAGTTTGGTTGATTTTTAGGTTGATAATGGGTTGTTCAATTTAAAATTTTGGTTGATTTTGTTAAATATAAAATTTTGGGTTGTTAATGCAATTTTAAAAGTATTATGGGTTGTTAATGTAATTTTAAAAAGGTTTTGATTCTAATTGTAATTTAAACTTATTTTGGGTTTTAAATGTTCTTTAAAAAATGTGGTTTTAAATGTAATTTTAAAAACTTTTTGGGTTTTAAATGTGATTTAAAAAGATTTTGGGTTTTAAATGAAATTTAAAAAGTTTTTGGGTTTTAAAAGTAATTTAAAAAATTTTAGGGTTTTAAATGTAATTTCAGAATTTTTAGGGTTGAGAACGTAATTTAAGAATTTTTAGGGTTTTAAATGTACTTTAAAAAGTTTTAGGGTTAAGAACATAATATTGGAAATTTTTTGGGTTGAGAACGTAATTTTGAAAAGTTTTTCATTCTAAATGTAATTTAAGACAATTTTGGGTTTTAAATGTTATTTAACAAGTTTTTGGGTTTTAAATGTAATTTAACAAGTTTTTGGGTTGTTAATGTAAATTTAAAAAGCTATTGATTGTAAATGCAATTTTTAAAACTTTAGTGTTATTAATGTAATTTTCAAAGTTTTAGGGTTTGGAAATGCAATTTGTAATTAGGGTTGTAAATGTAAATTTAATAAGTTTTAGGTGTTAGTTAAAAATATTAAAAAGTTTAGGTTTTGATCGTAATTTAAATCATAACTTTTAAAAATTTTCATACTTTACAAAATTAAAAATAATACTTAATTTAAATCATAACTTTTATAACCATTAAATACTAACGATAAATTAAAAATAACGTAATTTCAGCAATTACGCTTCATGTTTTGCGCCAAGGCTCGGCACATCTGACGGAGCGGGAGGGTCGGTTTCGATCCCCTCTCTCGTTACCCCTTCTTCTCAGTCGGGTACTCATATCCCAAAAATTCAGTTTCCGGGATATCAATATTCGATGCCTCCTCCAGGGCCTCAGGTTCCTCCAGTGCATATGTCACTGGAGGAACTACTTGTGCAACCTGGGAGGGAGGGGTTGAGGTTTTTAGATCCCCAACTCAGGGACGGGGCTACGTGGTTTGGTCTCTCGGACAACGGGATGACCAAATGCATCATGAGAATGATGCATAGTCTTCAAAAGAAGCTGTACAAGAAGTTCGTGGTGATGTCTGAAGATGATAAGGAGATGTGGTTGCACCACTTTGAGGTAAGTATTTTCTAATATGTTTATACTAATTAACAACATCTGCATTCGATATATAACTAATTTAAACATTTGTGTAGCAAGAGTTCAACTGGCGTCCGTCTATAACCGGCTTGGTCCGGTCTGAGCTCAGGTCGAAGGCGGCCCGAGTGTACAGCAACCACTTCTACTCATGAAAGTCTACGTGGAAGAAGCAAGGCAAGAGGGCGAAGGAGATGCCCGAGCTGCTTTACGACGGCCTTGTTGAGTATTGGTCTCAACCCAAGCCGGTGGAAGTCTCCTCGACCAACAAGAAGAACCGTTACAACACCCGCAACGGTTTAGGTATTGCGACCACGAACCTGGGTGCTAAGAGTAGTGTTACTCGTGACCAAGAGATGGTAAGAAAACACTTACACTTTAGTAATTTTAAAACTTTAATCTAATTATAACTTTAAACATTTAAATAGACTCGGCAGTTGGGGCGGCGACCGACCCCCTCAAGCTTATGGAGGATATTCACACCAATAAGAAGACGGGACAGGTTCAAGATCCTGTAGCTAAGGATGTGCTTGAGACGACCAAGAAGATTATAGACAACATGTGGGCGACTCAGCAGACACCCGAAGGTGAGGATATCCCGCTTGACACGCAGTACGAGGTTATGACCGAGGTAAGTATTTATATAAGTTAAATTTTTAAATCTTTTATTAATTTTATGTCTAATATATAATTTTGTGTTTATAGACGACGAAGAAGTCGAGGAGGCGCGTGTACGGACTAGGGAACATGGCCCGCTATTGTCTACCAGGATCCCGAGGAGCGAGAGATCCAATCAGGGACGAGGAAATGCGGCGAAAAGAGGCTGAAGTGGAGACACTGAAGAAGACGGTAGAAGATTTGGTGACGGCGCGTCAAGAGGATCAGAGCCGGTTGGCGAAGATGCAGGAGACGGTGGACGCAATATTAGGACAGCTCGGTCCACAGTAGTTTCGTTTATTTTATTTTTTTGTAATTTGAAATACTTTTATTAATATAATTTTGTTCTTTTAAAAAATTTTAGAAATATTTTCAGTTTTATTAAAAATAATTTTATTATTATTCAAAAATATCAATTAATATTTTTTTAAAAAAAATCTAATTTCAAATCCATCACTAAGCCGTCAGTTATTAGTGACGGACTAGTGACACATACAAATAAATATATGTCACTAGTCCGTTACAGATAACTGACGGACTAGTGACAGATACGTTGTGACGGATGAATCCATCACTAATCTGTCACTAACTATTTGTCACTAGTCCGTCAGTAATAACTGACGGACCACTGACGGACTGTTACTGATGGATATATCTGTTACAAATAACGTCAGTAATATTCTGTCAGTTAGCCATCAGTAATTACTAACGGCTGACTGACGGATATTCATTACTGACGCCCCAAAACTGACGGACAACTTCCGTCAGATAACCGTCAAAAATAGGTGTTTCTGACGGGTAAGTGACGGAAATGTCCGTCACTACAAGAAAAACCAGCCAAAAATGACCGGAAAATCCTGACGGATATAATCCGTCNTTGTAGTACGTATTTGAAAAAATATAAACTAATATATTTAAATTTGAAATATGTTTATATTATAATATTATATATTTTCTGTATCACACTTCGATATTTACATATTATATTTGTCGACAAAATTTATAGTCATTTATATACAATACCATAATTTAGTTTAATAGTCACATGTGTATTAAAGACTTATCTTCCTAGATTCTTTCGTTTCCGTATTTATGATAACCTTATCTATTGGTTTTACAGAAAACAAGTAACATCACTTACATGAGAATCGTAATGAGTTCCATGTTAAAAGAATGCCAACATATAATAGTCAAACAGCATCACATTGCAGAGTTCATAGTTCGTGGAATTTTATATTGTATGTTTTATTAGTTGCAACGGTGGACACATTTTCTTTGTTATAAGCTTATAGATTGCTTCAGTTTAAGTTAGTAGTGAAAAGTATAATGTCTATAGTTTATGTGATTTTTTATACCTGACATATTTCTCATGTTTCTCTAAGTTTCTCATGTTTTTTCATATTTGACATATTTAACCGAAACTAAACCGTATTTTGAATGGGTTCAAACGGTTTTAGTTTTTATAAAATCGAAGATTGAAATCTGGAAAAATCAAACCATAAATCTAAATGCACACCCCTATTTGGTACTACACAAAATAAAAATTCCAGAATTACTAGTAAAAATTAATGTCTTTTGTAATTTGAGATTTCAGGTTTTTTTGTGCATTTTTCTCGATATAATTAATTTAGTAATAAATCGAGCTATTAATTTGCTGATATAGGAGGCCCATTTGATAAACTAAAGCCCAAAAGGCATGAATATAGGATTTAGTGGTTTTGTTTGTTTCATTTTAACTTCCCTACGATAGATAAAACCTCCAGCCACTTGAAGCTTGATCAGGACAAAGGTGACATTCCAAAGGCCAAAGACACCAAAATACTCACTAATCAGCACACCTCAAGTACCAACTCACTACTGAAGAAGATTGAAGACAACAACACTTTAGTCTTCATTGTCGACATCCGTGCTGACAAGAAGAAGATCAAAGATGCTTTCAAGAAAATGTACTGATTTTCAGACAAAGAAAGTCAATTAATACCCTCATCAGGTAACAACACTTGATTTGAGTTGGTTTGGTTCTATAATCTAAACATGATTGATGAATAATTTTTGTTGTTGTAGTTGTTGTAGGCCTGATGGAACGAAGAAGGCGTATGTGAGGTTGACTCGTGATTATGTTCGATACGTGAGGTATGCGGATATATAGTTTTTATAAGTATATATATATATAATATTTTATTTTATAAAATGGAGCATGGAGATCACAAATCCCCATTTGGAGCTTAAAATCTTCAAATTTAGCTCGACCGAGTGCCTTCGTTGTATATCAGCTAGATGGCCTGTTGTCAGGACATGATGTGTGGCAGTGGTGCCATTTTGTACCGAATCCCGAACAAAATGACAATCGAGCTCAACATGCTTTGTTCTTTCATGGAAAACAGGATTCGCGGCAATGTGAATCGCTGCTTGGCTGTCACAGTGCAAAGTAATGGGTGAAGAAGTGTCAATGCCGAGAGTAGAGAGAAGCCCTTTGATCCAGATGATTTCCCGAATAGTGTATTGCATAGCTCTATATTTTTCTTAGGCAGATGAACAAGAAATAATTTTTTTCTTTTTAGTTTTTCAGGAGATAGGAGAGTTACCCAACTGTATAATGTAACCTGTTAATGAACGACGGGTAAGTGGGTAGGTTGTCCAGTCTGCATCACACCAAGCGGTTAGAATGAGAGGCGAATATGCTCGTAATGAAATGCCTTGGTCAGGACTCAGCTTGAGGTAGCGAGCAACACGTATAGCTGAATCCCAATGGGCCTGTTTCGGATGCTGCATAAACTGGGTAAGTATATGTATTGCATAAGCTAGATCCGGGCGTGTAACTGTCAAGTAAATCAAGCGGCCCACTAGCCTGCAATAATGAGTCGGGTCTGCAATATCATCACCATCCGCTAAGGCTAACCGATGATTTTGTTCAATGGGAAATGAGCCCGGTCTGCAATATCATCAATAGCATAGAAGATTCTCATCCATTATCCTTCCTAGCATGTTTGTGCTATGGGTTTCTTTCGAAGGACTAGATAGTTCGGGTCTCAAATGTTTACAAAGAAGCACACCGTTTGACGGATGGATTGGCGATGTATGCTTTTGATTTGCTGTTAGGTTTTCATTTGTTAAGCGAAAGCCCTTTGTTAGTTGATTTAATTAGAGTGTTGGATATTAATGGCTTTGTGAGCCAGAGACGAATTTAGATGTAGTTATTTTAGTTTGAGATTGGTGAGGTTTTCTCTCCTTTCACCCACAAAAAAGTAACATTACCAAAACTTCAGTAAAAACCCATAAATCCACCAAACTCCAATAAATCAAACTCAGATTTTTCTCAAATAGTAACACCATAAATCCTCAATCCGAGAAAGAAACATGAATCCAAGTAAAATCATCTATTTTATGAACTCAGACTCCCACTTTCACCAATATTATTAGTTTCTTAAACTGTTTAATACCAATGGTATTACTACTTTTCAAACTACCACTTTGCTGTCGTATTATTGTCATAATTATTTGTCGGGTGGACTTTAGTTGACTTGGAATATGGAAAATGAGTGGTCTTGGAGCAACTTGTTATCTCCATTATTTTCAATTCATAAAACAAACACTCTTCATCTTAATGAAAAAACTCTCTTTCGATAACCATGGGGAATCTTGTGTCTTGCCAATATTCTTGTGATCAACAAGCAGTGGATCACATCGTTAATTTGTTACGCGGTAAAGGTTATATTCGAAACCTCAAGAAGAATCTCAAGGCTTTGCAGAAGAAAATACAAGAGCTCAGAGCAATTCAAGGTGATGTGAAAAAAAAGATAGCAAGAGAG
>OVBE01010678.1:0-14792 GCA_900406425.1 Iberis pinnata
TTCTTCATTGGGCTTTCTTATGAATTTGGGCTTGGAGTTTGAGCCCATATCCCACAGTTTTGTTTCTGCCGTTCAAAGCTTGAAGTGGGTGTGTTGGTTTCCTGTTAATTTTGGTATTGATACTTTATGTTGGTGTTAAGGTGCAAACCTTTATTGTGGTATAAGACGATATTTAACAAAAAATAAAAAGGATTAGTAGTGGGGGAAAAAACTAACCAAATATTAATTTCTTAAATTACATGTCATTTCGTTTTTGCAGATTACATAAAACAAACAATAAACAATTAATTTTAGTGTATTTTAACAGAAACATATACTGATCAAAAGAGTTAACTCTCAGCTTAACTGACAATGTCCTTTTTCATGTTTTTCAATGATGAAGGTGACGGCCACTTCATAGCAAGACCATACATATCCTATGCTTTAACTACAAAGCCTCAAAAGTGTACTTCCATTCTTCATTCTATTGGTTTTGCACACTACAAAATCAAGGTCAGCTTCACAGTGAGAGAGAGAGATATAGAGCCATCTCTACTGAAAAGTTCTTCCGAGTACAACTCCACTAAATATAATAGCACCAAACCACTTGTTCGATACAAATCTGTGTAAACATCAAAACCCGCAAAGTGTTAGTCTTCCACGGGAAATCACATTTCTGGATTGAGACTGAGAAAACACACACAAATCATTAACATACTTGCTACTACAATCTGCTCGCGATGATAAGTCAGCAGTTCCTATTTGCCATCCTAACTGTCCAGATGCAGCGACTAGAGATGCGTAATATTGCCACCCTTAAATCATTAGAACAAAAAACAAAAATTTTAAAGACTTTAAATGGAAACGGGAATCGCAAAAGAAACCTTGTAAATATTCATTGAGTACCAAGATCTGCACTGAGTCCAGACAGCGCAAGAAAACCTATGGATGATGTGCCAAATCCAGTTAGCCAAAGCTTTGTATTATCACCGAATCTAAGAGCCGTCGACTTAACACCAACCTTCACATCATCTTCTTTGTCCTGGTGATACAAAAATCATTTCCTTCACACTAGCTTATAAACATACAAAACAGTTTCAGTGACTCCAAGAATGAAGTGAATAGTCAGTACCTGATGTGCATAAATAGTATCATAAACAAGAGTCCAACAGACTCCTGATATATAGAGAGGGAGTACAATAGATGGCTCTATGCTTCCTTTAACTGCAGCCCATCCTAACAATGCTCCCCAGTTTATGGTCAATCCTAAAAATGCTTGTGGCTGCAATCACAAAATAATAGAACCGATTAAATAAAAAAGCAGAACATATATATATATATAATGTCTATCTTTGAAATGCTATTACCCAAAATGTAAACCTCTTCATAAGTGGGTAGGAGAAGACAAGCAACAAAGATGAAGCTCCTAAAACACGGCTACATAAATATGAAACTGGAATGAGCTGAAACACTTCTTTATATGCAGCTTTAGGGCATGCGGAAATTCCAAATGAACCTGTAATTGTTGAGTTGTAGAAGAATTCCTAAGCCTAAAAGTAACTGTAGCCCAAGAAACTGAGATCCTTGAAATGGTGTCAAAAGACCACTAGCAATGGGTCTTAACCTTGTACGTGCAACCTGGATTCACAATAAAAGGCAATTTGTCAGACAGCATAATCTAAAACGAAACAATCAAATAAACCTCAAATATTTGTATACCCAGACTACTACATTTCAATCAATATCTGAGTTCTTTTTTCTTTTTGGACAGTCATCCTCGTCAAAACATGCATATAAACTATTACCCAAAAATATAAGTTTGAGTGGTAATGCTCGATAGAATGCTGGTATAAAAATTGATGATAGACATACAAGTACCAAGAGAACTTCCTGATGTCAAAGCAGAAACACTATTTAATTAACATATTCCTTAAACTAACATCCTATAAGGATCTATATCACTTGTATTTGTCATTCAGATACCGCAACAACAAATCACCTTTGTATCTATGTCTTGATCAAGCAGATCATTTATAGTACAGCCAGCACCTCTAAGAAGTAGTGCTCCACAACCAAATAAACCCATCATTTTAAAACTTGGAAGGCTTCCTGGATCAGCAGCCATCGCAATTGACCTATACAAGAATGATGGAAATTCAATATTTTTAGTTATCTACTTATCTTTGGAACCAAATCTACAAGGAAAAATGGATTAAGGAATTTTTATAATTTAACGATGACCCATCAGATTCATGAGTAACAGATCCAGTGGAATCCCTGTTACTTTAACTTTTATAACCACCAAGAAAACTCGAGTTCATAGGATTACCCAATCCAGTTTCCTGCCAATCCTTGACCACAAACTCACTCTCTATGCTATCAAAGGTCTTAGCACAGGATCATACTACTCAATTCCAAATGAGCCGAGAAGAGCTATGAGCCTTTGACTAAAAACTACAAAAGAAACAGAGGCATTCTAGCAAAAGGACTTAATGCGTTAACTTCTCTAACATGTAGTCTCACAATAAAGGGCAGAAATTGTTTCTCTATCCATCTGCTTCAACTGCAAGTCAGTTTAAGGACATCACAACAAAATCAGCCACGAAAACACATTATTTTATAGCAGGTTCAAAATTTAAGGCATTATTACTTAATATTAACCATCCTTTGAACTAAAACAGATTTGCATGGCCCCAAGACGAAAAGGAACTTTATAAATCTCATCTTTCTTTCCTTCTTTTTTTCCTCTCATGTTTTGCTTCTAATGAACTAAATAGCAACTCAAAGGTGAAAATCTTGATTATAAGCTACAATATCAAAAGGGGGAAGACAAACTTACCACATACAGGGCCAAGCAAGAAGCCAAGTTCCAATGGGTTTATCCAAACGAGCAAGCTTAGCATAACCTCTAACCTCTTCTGGTAAATACAAATCTATCCAAGAAGCTTTCTTAACATCAACACTACTCTTCTCCCTGTCATCTTTCTTAGGATTTCCCTCAGCAACCGAAGAAGAAGATGACATTCCAGCAACTAATCTGTAATTCCATCCAACACCAAGAAAGCTTTCTTGATGCAATTCCGTTCCCTTACTCCATAGATCGTAGTTACGAGTCCATGAAGGATACTTAGTAACAGGTTTTGACAAGTATGTATGTTGAGATTGGAAAACAGAAAATGAAGAAGATTGAGTTGCAGAAGCGGAGGATTTTAATAATCGTCTAGAAACACGGGAGATGTGTAAAAATGCCATCCCTGTTTGAGAAAGTTTCAGCCTGCAAGGTAAAAGAAATACTAGAGGTTTCAAAAAAGCCAAACAAAACAACATCTATGATTTCTCATTAGCTGTTCAAAAACTCTTACAATTGGAAAGCTAATCTAATTCTCTAAACAATCACCAAAAAGGAAGAAAACAGATACTAAAATCGGATTCTACACGAATTCAATGGACTTATTGGAGAAAGAAGAAGCAAAATGGGAGAGAGGAAAGCTTACCGGCAAATCAACGACGCCGGCGAGAATGAGTTCGTCTCGGAGCGAGGGACTTCTCAATGGATCATTAATGGGCCTAAGCCTCGATCAGATCCGACACAAAATGGGCCACAATAAGTTAATGAAGAAACAAATTCACGGTGTGATTGGCATTTACATTTTAGAGGTTCTTTTAACACTGATATTATGTTATAATTAGGGGTGCTAAAAAATGATTTTATCCTATTGGGTACAGGTAACCATGGATACCATAATTAAAAGCCAATTTTTTTAGCCATATACTTATATTAAATGACAAGACTATACAATAGAAGATCTAGAAAAGTATTTTCAACAAAGTAATAATATTAAAAAATTAAAAAAAAGAAAGAAAGAGTGAGAGATGGTTCTCATATTTTTTTTAAAGGAAATTTTAAGAGAGAAGTATTTTTAAGAGCGAGAAGATAAAGAAATCTTAAAATAATATATAAATATAGTTTTGAAAAACCATGAGCATCATCCACCATTGGAGATGCTCTATATTATAATAGTAACAAGTTTGTTAGTTAGTTAGATAACTAACTTTTGTATATAAAACATACTATGTACATTTCATAAGGTTAATGAGAAAATACGTTTCATTTCACTCTATCTCTTTCTCTCAAGTTAATATGGTATCAGAGCACTCTCATTTTTCTTGAGAGCCATGAGTGTTCCAATCTCTCAAATCCGAATCCTTTTCTTCATCGATATGATGATTGGCTTCTTCTTCTTCTTCATTCAGCATATCTGCTTCTTCTTGATTTCGTTATTGTTGACCTAAATCTTGTTGCGATTTCACCATTCCCGTCACACAATCGTTTTCGGTTATCTTCAATTTCTTCGATTGAGCTTCAGTTGAGCTCTAATTTTTTCAGATAATGACTTATTCAACTCCAGAAAAAACTCCAGAAACAACTCTCGATTTAGGTTCAAGGCGTTCTACAGTGGATTAATATGAGAATCCTTATTTTCTTCACAGTTCGGATCACGCTGGGCTCGTCTTGTCTCTGATCGTCTAAACACAGGTTCTGAATTTCATTCTTGGCATCGTTCTATGAGAATGACATTAAACATTAGGAATAAGCTGGGCTTTGTAGATGGAACTTCCCCAGGCCATTAGAATCTAGTAAAAAATATGGATCCTGGTCTAGATGCAACGATATGGTTGCGACATGGTTGATGAATTTTGTATCCAAGAAAATAGGACAGAGTTTGTTATTAATAGCTAATGCAGAAGATATTTGGAAAAACTTGACATCACGCTTTAAACATGATGCACCTCATGTATTTGAGCTAGAACAACGTCTCAATTCAATTCAGCAAGGATCCATGGATGTAACAACATTCTATACTGAACTCATCACTCTTTGAGAAGAATTTAAGAATTATGTTGAGCTTCCTATATGTACATGTGGGAAATGTACCTGTAATGCAGCTGCTTCGTGGGAAAAGCTATAATAGAGAAGTCGTGTAACTAAGTTCTTGATGAGGCTTAATAAATCCTATGAGAATACAAGAAGACATATCTTAATAACCAAACCAATTCCTACTATTGAAGATGCCTTCAATATTGTGATTCAAGAAGAAATACAGAAAAGTATCAAACCAGTCACTAAAAGTGACAATGTTGTTTTTCAGAATTCTGGACCTCTACCTACTGTTCCAAAACAAGATTATCAACCACAAGACACTAAAGTATTTGCAGTTCAGGGCAATTATAGACCACGGGCTCCAAGACTTATGTGTACTCATTGTGGTATGACAGGACATGTTGTTCAAAAATGTTATAAGCTCCATGGATATCCTCCTGGTTACATTCCTGGATATAAGACAAATCTGAATCAGTCTCAGAAGAGTATTCAACAATTTCAAGCTCAAGGACAATTTAACACAAGACCAAGATCGATCACAGTTGCTAATGTGACAACTGATTCTACTACTCCGTATCTAACTACTAATGCTCCTGTCACTAATATGAGTCTCAACTCTTTTAGAAATGATCAAGTCCAAGCTTTAATTCAACAACTTCAAGCACATGTATCAACTTCAGAACCTGCCAATTCATCATCTGCTATCACTGAACATGGTGCTATGGCCTTACAATCTACATCAGGTATTATTCCTTTCCCATCTACATCTCTTTTTTTTTAGAACAATATTTTAACTTTCCAACACCAATGCTTGTCCACACTCTCCCAAACACTACCACCATATTCATGGATAATTGACAGTGGTGCTACTAGCCATGTCTGCTCTAACTTGGCAATGTTTTACATATACAAAATCTGTTTCTGGGATAATAGTTTCCATTCCTAATGATACTAGAGTCATCATAACACATATAGGCACAATTAGTCTATCTGATTCATTGACTTTGCATAATGTTCTTCTTGTTCCATCTTTCAAAATTTAATCTCATCTCTGTTAGTAGTTTGCTTCAAAATGATGATTGTTCAACACATTTTTACTAAAATCTTGTTTTAATTAGGAGTGTACTCAGGGATTGACGATTGGTAGGGGTAAAATACATCAAAATCTATACATATTAGAGCCATCTATTATCCTACCTAAGCATCAATTCTTGGGATCTACCAAAGTTGAAGGAGATCTTTGGCATAGCCGCCTGGGTCATCCTTCTGTTGAAAAACTAAAGATCTTATCTGATTCCTTGTTTCATTCTTCATCTAGTTTGTCTTCTACGACTTCTTGTTCCATTTGTCCTTTAGCAAAACATAAGAGATTAACATTTGTTTCCAATTATCATATATCTGCTTCTCCTTTTGCCTTGATTCATCTGGATATTTGGTGTCTTTTTGCTATAGAATCTATAGAAGGTTATAAGTATTTTCTTAACTCTTGTTGATGATTGCACTCGCACTACTTGGATTTATTTTCTAAAAGAAAAAAGTGAAGCTCCTGATTGTTTTAGTTCATCAAACATGTTCAAACTCAATATAAGGCTCTTATTCAAAAGATTAGGACTGATAATGCACTTGAGTTAGCTTTCTCTAATATAATTAGAAAACATGGCATTTTTCATCAGTTTTTATGTGCATACACTCCTCAACAAAATTCAGTAGTTGAAAGGAAACACCAGCATATTCTCAATGTGGCTAGATCTTTGTTATTTCAATATCATATTCCCATTGTTTACTAGAGTGATTGTATTAGGACAACTGTGTTTTTATTCAATAGGTTGCCTTATGTAATTTTGAACTTGAAATCTCCTTATGAGCTTTTGAAAGGAAAGAAACCAACTTATTCTGTTATGAGATCTTTTGGTTGCTTGTGTTGTGTATCCACCTTATTGAAAGATAAGAACAAATTTAGTCCTCGTGCTGACAAATGTATATTTTTGGGCTATTGTTCAGGTTATAAGGGCTATAAAGTTTTACATCTTAATAGTAACATTGTATCAATTTCTAGAAATGCTGTATTATGTGAAACTGAGTTTCCTTTTAAGCATGATTTTAAAAAATGCAATTGATCATCATATTTACCAGTTACTATTCCTGATCATAATATCTCTGCTGATTCATCTAATATTTTGGTTGATAATCCTGATTCTGTGTTGCATCATCATTCATCTTCACATACTAACATTGATGACAATGATCATACTGATGAACAAAATGTCTCTGCATCTCATGAATCTTCATTATCCTATAGTGTTCCATCAATATCTCAGGAAACTGTTACCACTGGAGCAGACAATGATTATGTAATCATTGACATGCCACGTAGACAGGTTAGGAAGCCACATCATTTGTCTGATTATTATTGTTCTCTAACACAATCACATTCCATTTTCCCCAAACTCTCCACTTCCCCACATACTTTGTCCACTGTTCATAGTTATGACAACCTTCATCCTCATTACCAATCTATTGTTCTATCATACTCCACTGAAACAGAACCCAAAAATTTTAAACAAGCCATAGCATCTATCAAATGGAAACAAGCAATGGATGATGAGTTACATGCTATGCAGCAAAATAAAACTTGGAGTGTTGTTTCTTTACCACTGGGAAAGAATGTGGTAGGTTGAAAATGTGTTTATGCAATCAAATACAAAGCGGATGGTACAATTGAAAGGTACAAAGCTCGCTTGGTTGCAAAAGATTTCACACAACAAGAAGGAGTTGATTATTTTGAAACCTTTTCACCAGTTGCAAAATTGGCAAGTGTCAAGCTCATTCTTAGTTTAGCTGCAATTAAAGGATAAAGCTTATGCCAAATGGATGTATCTAATGCCTTTTTGCATAGCCATCTAGATGAAGAGATATATATGAGTATGCCTCAAGGATACACTGTCTCTAATGGTATTTTACCATCAAATCCAGTGTGTCTTTTACACAAATCCCTTTATGGCTTGAAGCAGGCTTCAAGGCAATGGAATAGATGCTTTACTAAAGTCTTCTTAGCTGATGGCTTTAATCAGTCTCAATCTGATAATTCTCTATTTGTTAAACAGCTAGATGGTGTCTTTGTTGCTGTGTTAGTCTATGTTGATGACATAATGATTGCAAGAAACAATGATCAGGCTGTTAATCATCTCAAGGGCATTCTTTCTAGAGCTTTCAAGATAAAAGACCTTGGTCCATTGAAGTTTTTTCTGGGATTGGAAATTGTAAGAAATTCAACTGGGATATCTGTTTCACAACGTAAATACTGCTTGGATCTCCTAAAGGATACATGTCTTCTTGACTGTAAGCCTCGTAATGTACCAATGGATCCAAAACAAGCATTAAGCAAGGAAACATGGACATTATTACCATATGGTCGTGAGTATAGGGAGCTAAAAGGTAGCCTGTTATATCTTACTATAACCATACCTGATATAATCTTTGTTGTGCATCGTCTAAGCCAGTTCCTATTTGCTCCAACTGATACACATTTACAAGCTGTGTATTATATTCTCAGATATCTAAAATCTATTCCAGGACAAAGCTTATATTACTCTGCATCTTCTGAGTTGTGCTTGAATGGTTTTACGGATGCGGATTGGGCTCAATGTCCTGACACGAGAAGATCAGTTACTGGTTTTTGTGTCTTCTTAGGTACTTGTCTCATTACTTGGAAATAAAAAAGCAGAGGACAATGAGCCGGAGCAGCACAGAAGCAGAGTATAGGGTTATGGCTCTTGCAACAAATGAGATGTTATGGCTTCAACAACTATTACGAGACTTGCATATTGATGTTCAGTGCCATGCTAAGCTTTTTTGTGATAACAAGTCTGCAATGCATCTAGCCAACAACCCCGTCTTCCATGAGAAAACAAAACATGTGGAGATCGATTGCCATACTACGAAAGATCAAGTGAAGGCTGGATTTTTAAAAGTCGTTCATGTTTCAACGGTGAATCAATTAGCCGACATGTTAACAAAGCCACTTCACTTGGGTCCTTATCATTATATCCTCAATCAGTTGTCCTTGTCAAGCCTTTATGCTCTTCAACAAATTTCGTCACATAAGACTTGAGGGAGATGTATTGATATAGTAACAAGTTTGTTAGTTAGTTAACTAATTTTTTTATATAAACAATACGAGAAAATACGTTTTCTTTCATTTCACTCTCTCTCAAGTTAATACTCTAAAAGTCTAGCTTAATATTCTGATTCAATAAAACTTTTACATTTCGTAATACATAAAAAATATAAGAAAAATAAATTTTGAGCATACAAGTAACAATTATGACCAATTCTGCATTTTCGAACTCACATTTACAAGCAATTTAACAATACAATCTCGATTGCTACTATCTTAAGCTCATCTATAGATGATAAATCTATATACTCGGACACTGCTTAATGATTGAATAGTTTGATACAATATTGAAAAGCTATCCTCTGTGAATATACAAGTCATCGAAAGACAGTAGATTTGTGGATTTGAAAGTCTCAAAAAAGTGGTCAGCCAATCAAGAAAGGATTGTTCCCTAGATTCAAAGGTGTTGAAGAAGAAAACAAAAATCGAAACTTTACCTAACTCAGAGAGTTTCTTCCGGGTCAACGAGTCTCGCTTCGTGAGACGGACACAAGAGTACAAGACAAACAATTTAAGTCAAAGACTCAAGCTGTGATGCATCAGATGATTGAGAGAGAAGAGTGAGATTAGCTTGAGATTGAGATAAAATAAAGTTGTTGTTGGAACCCGTTAGGGTAAACCCACACTAAAAAAATATCCGACTTTGTATCTATCATTTTGAGAAATCGTTAATGTCATGGTATCTCAAAATAAAATCTAATATATCCTTGTTTTAATTATAATTTTTTTTATAATTATTTTTAAATCGACATATAAGTTAAATACTAAAAAAATAATGATATTCGAATTATTTACAAAAAACCAACAGAATGCCCACCCATTTCAAAGATCCATCGGATCTAGTTGGGTTAATTCAAAACCGAAAAGTAAACGCAAATCAGAGGAACGCGATTTTTTTAACAGTTAAAAGTTTCGATATCACCATCAATTTAAGAATCAAACTGAAATTTGGTTGTTCTTCATCTTGAGAATCTCTCTCTCTCTCTCTCTCTTGCGATACTAGGAGAACTCGGAAAACTAGGAGAAGAAGAAGAAGAAACCACATCATCTAGAAGTAAAAACCTTCAATTTTTCGAGTTAGGGTTTCAAATGAAACTGATAAAGTCGTGACATTTGCATCGGTTGTGTTTCTTGGATATGATTTCTCTCGATTAGGTATATCTCATTTTGGTGATGTAGTGTTGTAA
Source organism: Iberis pinnata (assembly GCA_900406425.1). Classification (NCBI taxonomy): domain Eukaryota; kingdom Viridiplantae; phylum Streptophyta; class Magnoliopsida; order Brassicales; family Brassicaceae; genus Iberis; species Iberis pinnata. The sequence goes on from OVBE01010678.1 coordinate 10,226, forward strand.
AGCGGTTGTGCTTCTTTGTAGAAAGTAAAAATGCCTCCAAAGGAAAAATGGACCAGGAAGAAGAAAACGAAACTTGTGAAGGAAAAAGCTTCTCCTGTTAAAGAAGTTCCAGAGGTTGAACATGCGGTACAAGAGCATGAGAATGAGGCGAATGAGACGGTTGATCACACAAAATCAAATGAAGTAGAAGCAAACGAGGCGGTTGAAGATCAACAAAATGATGACAAAAATAAAGACACAACCGAGGCGAACCCGATTGAAGATGACGCACAAGAAGTTGAACAAGAAAATGAAGACATTAACTCTGGTGAAGGTTTGCAAGAAGGAGAAAAGGAACAAGAGACGAACTCAGTTGAATATAACGAACAAGAAGTTGAACAAGAAAATGAGGACATTAACTCTGGTGAAGGTTTGCATACCAATGAGGAAGGAGATGAAGGAAGTGAGAGAACTTTAAGCGATATACGTGTTAGTATTTCTTCCTATGTCTCTTAGTTTGAATAAAAAAATTGGTAGAACTAAGGATAACTAGTTTGTTTGTACTACTGGTATAACTAAGTAGAACTCATTGGTAGAACTAAGGATTTTGATGATGGTGCTTTAAAACCTTTGGGCATGTACTTTCCACCGACTGAGTACAAGAAGAAGATCAAGCTATCAACGAGGTGTATGTTGTTGAAGTACTAAAAACACTAGAAGAATTAGACCCTCCGATGAATAGGCTAGAGAAGAGTTATTTTGATAATCATCGGCAGTTCAAACACATATTGCACATGCCAAAGGATGAAAACCACAAGGTTATGGGTATGTGGATGCTCCTCCTCAGAACCGCACGTATAGAAAAGTAAAAGGAGGTATGGTTTGTTTTCAGTGGTTGTCCCATACACTATGGTATTAGGGAACATGCTTTGATATCCGAATTGAACTATAAAAATTATCCACTAAACTACAAGAAAACCGGAGGCATGAACTTTGTTAAGAAATATTTTGGCACTGGTATAGTAAGATATCAAGACGTGAAAGCAAAGGTTCAGGAGGGAATGCAACTTTCTCGTGATAGGTTGAGGTTGTTGGTTTTGTATTTCCTATCAAGTATTATTCTCGGGCAGAGAAAGACTGGTAAGGATGCCCCTTCTCTGGATGAATTCCTGCTGAGATCAGTCGATTATCTTAACTTATGTAGCACATTCCCTTGGGGTAGATTTTCCTTTGATTACATCTTGAAACAAATTTCTCACACTATGGTTCATTTTGGAGGGAATGTGAAAAAGATGTGATATGGCCAATTCCAGGCTTCTGCATTCCAATGGAGGTAAGTCTTTTAAATAAATTTTGTAAGTTTTTCATCTATTGTAATGTTTATGGACAATGTGATACCGACACTTCCTGTATTTTTCTAAACATTTGTAGCTCCTAGCATTTGAGGCTATTAAAGAATTGAGGGTTAGCTTCAGAGATTCGGTTCAAGACGTAGACCCAACATGTCCAAGGATGTGCAAATCAAAGTTCAAGAGGGGTGAAATGAAGGGATTTCAACTATCAAAAATAAAAAAGGAACTTGGTAATACTAAGGTTAGTTGTCTGCTTAAAAAATTATGTGATATGCATTACTCATTTATTATGTATTTGATATGCATTAGTGGTTTATTTTGTAGGATATTGAGAACATCTTGACTGTTAGTGAAGAAAAACAAAGTCTACTAGATAGGATTACATAACCAGAAGACGTTATGGATAAGGATGACGTGATTGTTGAGAGTTGGATGAAAATGTTTTATTGTGGAGATGTTGTTAGGTTTGAAGATATGCTTGAGGAAGATGTGGCTGCCCGAGAAGCCTTTCTCCCTGATAATGGTGGAACATAGATAAGAGCTGAGACATGAGTCACTAATGAAGGAGCTTCAGTGACGGTGAAAATGAATGAATTGGTAGAACTCTTTAAAAGCTTCAAGGAAGATATGAGAGAGTGGATGAAGAATATTGAAGAAAAGGTTGGAGAGTTTGACTCAAGACTTGCTGCCGCAGAAGGTTATGTTCAAGAGCACCTAGATGCTATGAATGCTGAGGTGGAGGAAGAGGTAAGGCCAACGAAGAGGCCAAATAGGTAAAAAAATGAATTGATGTTGCTTTTTGTTTTAAGTAAAACTGATACTGCTTTTGTTTTGTACTTAATATTATGTTGCTTTTGGTGTGTACTAAAACCTAAACTTAGGTTCCCTTTTGTTTTAATTAAAATTTTTGTTGATGTTGGTTTGTAGTAAAACTAGTAAATTTGGGAAAACTGAAACTTTGGGAAATACAGAAAAAAAAACTAGAAATACAAGAAGCACTCGAAATACTAGAAATTTTGGAAATACTGGAAATACTAGGGATACAACATAACATATGTCTTAACACAACATAATTCAGAGATCTCCATAATTTATCTCATACACGGGAAATTAGCTTCTTGAGTTCAGCAACCTCTTTAAGCATTTCGTCCATCTGTTGTCTTAAGCGGCAAACTTCATCATCAATTCCAATAACCCATGGTTGACGAAAGTGGAAACCATCATTCTGTTAGTTTGACATAGTTGCACTCAATTTTACTTATTGAATACATTTAGAGAAAATATGAGAAAAATTCAATATAACCTTGAAATCCTTGCAAGTCCAGTACTTTCGACCTAGTAAGAAATCCTTATCATTTGGATTAGTAGAAACCTCGGGTTGGATATATTGTCCACATGGACAACAATTTAGAATCATTTTGTCTTTAGTTGAGAGTTTGATATACTTTGATGGAAAAGAGTGAGATTGGTGATAGAGATAGAGAAATGATGCGAGAGGGAGAGAGAGGAGAAGAGAACTTATAGATGCAAAATCTATTTTTTGAGAGCCCGCTAAAAAATTTAAGCGTTTTCGCCAATATTTCAAATCTTATAAGGATAGCCCGCCTAAAAGTGAAAACCTATCTAGTTTATAAATTCGAAAAACTGGGAAAACTAGGATAATTGAAAAAACTGGTAGATATACTATTAGAGAAAATTTAACTTAGCATAAAATTTAACACATCATAAGTTTTAATACAGAAAATCATGGACAAACAACATATCAATCACGGGGAATACAAATCTTGAGCTTAGAAATCTCTGCACAGATTTCGTCCATTTTCCTACTTAAGCAGCGAACCTCATCTTCAATTCCGATAACCCATGGTTGACGGAAGTGGAAACCGTCATCCTTGAAATCTTTGCAAGTCCAGTTCTTTCGGCCTGACATGAAATCATGATCTTTTGGATTAGTAGAAACCTCTCCAACGATTCCTTCTCCACAAGGGCATGAATCTCGAATCCCGAAGTGAGCATCTACGATGAACTCAATCATGTCTTAGTGTTCCTTCATCTTCTTCCTTTCCCTTCTTTCTTGTTTCCTGACCCATGGATCCATTTTCTGTTGAGAGAATGAATGTTTGAGAAATAATGATGTGAGAGAGATGGAGAGAGAAAAAGCGTCCATGAAGGAGATCAATTCGTTCCCCGCGGTAGCCTCGACGAGTCTATCGATCTACAGGAGGGGATAACTATCTTTGGGAAGGCTTTGTGCAGGTCGGTGAAATTGATGCATACTTACCATTTGCTGTTATGTTTCTTTACGGCCACCAGGTTTGTCAACCACTCGGGTTACTTGACTTCGGCTATCAATCCAGCTTGAAGCAACTTTTCCACCTCGTCGTTTACTGCTTGCACCCTCTCGGGTCCCAACCAGCCAGGGGGTTCCTAAGATAGCGTTAAAGATTGGGTGCATGTCGACGACTTGGAATTTGGTGATCACCACATTTCTACCTATATGAATTGGGAGTTTGATGGTTCATATTGTTTTGACCATTTTGCCTCTAAAACTGGTGAGGGATTTCGTGGTCCTCTTTATTTCTTTCTCGCCAATGTCCATTTTTCGTAAGGTGCTTTTGAAGATGCCCGTGTCGATTTCTGGTCACCTTGCAGTCCTTGATGATGAGCTCAACGACAATGAAATCTTTTTGGGCATCCTCGGCCCCGACTATATCGTTACTTGTGAATCTGATTGGTTTATATATGAGTTGATTACTGGTCGAGCCTCCTCTCGTGTTGAGGACTAGCTGATCTAACCTTATTGCCGATCATATAGAGTTGCCATAGCGCCCGAATACCTCCCATGATGACATTTATCCTTCAAAGGGGATTGGGAATATCTTCACCTCGTCCATCGTTTTTTTGCCTATGCGGAGAGGCCATATCTTCCTCGATGCATGTCTTTCTTGTCTTCCTCCACTCGTGTTGTGGTTTTAGGTTAGTTGACAATTCTATGATCATTCTCTCTGATTTCTTGGGGGGGGGGGGGGTTTNCGTCTCTCCCCCGACCTTCTTGATACTTTTTGAGTAGCATATCTTTCATGTGGCGATAGTCGGCTGTACTGTGACCTTGGCGATTGTTGAAATTACAAAAGGCGTTACAATCGTCGTCCCACCTCTGAGGCGCATGTGGTATTTTCTCTTGTGGAGTGGGGGACAATGGTGTAAGGAATCTTGTAATGGTGATGTCAAGTCTT
>OVBE01010679.1:0-14789 GCA_900406425.1 Iberis pinnata
AACCTTACCTAGGCTATCCGTCCCAGACATTCTCCCACGAACTACTTCAAAGCGAAACCCGAGCGACAAAACAGAAGTGAAAGGACGGTGAACTAAAACCAAATAAAAGACACCTAGCCAGCCGAACCACAGGAAACAGGACACCAAATCCAAATCTCACAGCCTTACCAACCGATCTACACCTAAACGAAACGCTACAACCGCTCAAAAGAGCAATTGAGCGAGACAGAGAGAAGGTAGAGCACTACCTAAACCGAACCGGACGAGGAGAAGAAACCTTTCCCGGAGCCGGCGAGGTAAGAGATCTCCGACCAAGAAAAGAACCGGAGGAAGACCGGGAGGAGAGGGATAGAGCCCGGAGCACCATGATTCGCCGGAGAAGAGAACTAAAGCCGATGAAAGGGAGAAGCGAGGGTGACCGGCGGCGATGCTAAGGGAGCCATCGCACGCCGGTCAATACTAGATCTGAGAAAGAAAAAAAGAACGGCGGCGGATGCTTATTAGAGAGAGAATTAGAGAATTAGGTCTGAAATACTATAAGACCTTAAAATATATATTTTTTAAAAATACTATAAGAGTGTAAATGGTGCTGCATAGAAAAATAGAGTGGAATGAAAAACTAAAGGGAAAATAATCTATTTCCCACATAAACCTTCAGATACCGATATTTCCCTACGAAATCAGATCCTAATTTTATTTCTCCTTGATTTTAATTTTGATATCTATTTCTCCATAGTTAAAACTTAAAAATTTGGTTGTCCACCAATTGTAATATAAAAAGTTTTTTACCCATAAAATTGAATTAACTCGAATGATTAATTTAGAGTAAACGATCTATTTTCCCACATAAATTTTCATATACCGATATTTCCCCACAAAATCATACTCTAACTTTATTTTCCACTTATTTAAACTTCTAATTTATGTTTTCCCATATTTAGAACTTAAACATATATTTGTCTAGTGATTGTAATATAGGAAGCCTTTTATCCATAACATTAAATTAACTCGGTTGACAAAAACTTCTTATATTACAATTTTATGGATAAAAAGCTTATTATATTACATTTAGTGGTCAAATAGATTTTTAAATTCTAACTATGGAGAAATAGATATTATAAGTTAAAGTAAGGGAGAAATAAAATTAGGCTTTAATTTTGTCGGGATAGATCTCTATATGAAAGTTTTAGTGGGCAAATAGATCGTTTCCGGATCAGTGGACAATTAGATTTTTAAATTCTAACTATGGAGAAATAGATATCAGAAATTAAAATTAAGAGAAAATATACTTAGAGTCTGATTTCGTGGGAAAATATCAGTATATAAATGTTTTTGTGGGAAAATAGATTGTTTTCCCAAAAATAAATATGGGTAAAATATAAGTTGATAAACTCGCGATTTGTTGTGTATGATCTCTTCTTTGCAAGACCAAATAGAAAAGTGAATATTAACATTGAGAAAAAAAGTAAAAAAAAAAAAACCCACGAATTTTCAAATTTAGAATATTTAAACTATGAATTTTTAGTCGAATCGTTTAAATTATTTTTATCTAAAGCTATTTAAAACATGAACTTTCATTCATTGAAAGTTCTGATTTAAACATCAAATTAGTTAGTCAAAAGTTAATTCCAAATCTATCAGCGTTAAACGGTGAACAATAACCAATTAAAAGAAAATCCCAAAAGGCGTATGAACCTGCGAAAGGAACTTGTCATCTCTAAATTTGTCATAATCAAATAAGAGCTATTAAAATTTTAAACGTATGTCCCACATAACAAAAAAGGGTATGGACCAAATCTTTGAAACTTCTTCCAATTTAAAGAAAAGGAGAAACTTAGTTGAAGGAGTTTTAATGAGTCTTTATTACATAATTAAGTTTGGTAAATCGTAACAAAAAATTAAGTTTGGCAAATGAAAATTTAATTAATGTTAACTATATTTTTCTGTCAAATTAAATTTATATAAAATGTTATAAAAATGTTATATGTGCATTTAGAAGCTTTTTATGGCTTATTTATCATGTTATTTTCTAACTTCCTTTTTTTCCTTTTTTTTTTGAATTTTTACACGTTACTGAATTTTTATAGTTCGGATATTTACTTGCAATCAGTATAGGTGTGGATAAGTGAAGCTTTATTTAGTTGGCTTTTTAATTAACTGGGTTAGTAAGACCATTTCTATCCACAAGTATCTAAAGAATAGTATCTTACAAATAAGATATAATTATGATTTTTAATTAATTTAAAAGCTTTGGAGCAAAAAGAACCACTTATAAGTGGACTTGTGGCTTAAAATTCTCTAAGAGAGCGTCTAAAGATTCTCTTTTAAAAAATTTTCCTCTTGGTCTCTCTCTTATTTTGATTTTTTTTTTTTTAATATTTAGAAACTCTCTAAGAATCTCCAATGGAGATGCTCTAATATACGCCTTTATTGGGATTGAGATTGAGATTGTCAAAAGAAGACTGAAGACTCTAAATTATTCTTGAATACCTTTTGTCACAAATCCACGTGTATATAAATATGAGCGACATTAGATTGTTAGACCACCTCCATCCTTAATTTTTAAAAAGATACTTAATAATAAAATAGAGTAATTTATCTCCAATGTCATATATACTAAGCAATTTTCCCGGTTTGCCATATTATGCCAACCTTATCCACCCAACCATAATTACAATTATGAGTTGACAAAATTGCCCCTGATATTACGAGATATTTTTGCATATTCGAGTTACTGTTGGACGTTGGAAACCGCAATTTAAAATTTTGAAAAAATGGATATTAATAAAACTGCTGTATTAGTTGTCCCATAAAATCTTTTATGCATTACATATCTTCGAGTATATCTCCTCCATCTTTTCCACTACGCCATGTCAATTCTCTCTTTTAATCTCTTTCATCTCCACCTCCTATTTAGTTTCTCTGATATTATTGTTCATCTTTCTCCATCTTCTTCCTGGTCTTCAAATTGAAGATGTCTACCTCTACTAGTTGCAGAAAATCTCTGCGTAATAGGGCTGTGAACCGCATGCAAGTGGGAGAAAAGAGGCAGAAGTTGTCAAAGAAACAGAGACTGAAGATTTTGTGTTCAACCCTTCCAAACTCCCTTTTCGAGTTTTTGCCACCGATTGATACCCTCCAAGCAGCCGTTGGAACTCATACTCGAGGCCAGAGCTCCTGTTAGATCTGGTCGAGGCATTAAAAGGTACCCTAGATCTAGCGTACCTAAAGTCATCATGTTTTGGTTCCCTATTAGAGCTACCGGTGAAGAAGGTGTCATTATCCGGAAAACTCGTCCATCAAATGCTTTGTAGATCTCTGATTACATCAAGAAATATACGAGCAGTGGTTTGTCTTTGGTGGTTTTCCGTTTAGGTATTCACTATGGAAGTTTGAAATAGTGACAGGACTACCATGCGGTCTATATCCAAACTTGCAAGAGTTAAGGAGATTACAAAGTCCCGCCGACCCAAAAAAATCATACTGGAACGTTCTTTTTACCCGGTGAAGAAGAGGACCTGACGATTAAGGGGATCGTGGAGATTTTTAAGGACAACTCGACGATGCCTCAGTGGGACAAAATGTTGTCTTGGCGTCGGAGGAGGCTTGCTTTAATAGTAATAGTTGAAGGGGTGCTTTTATGTAGCAAACACCCGGTCTGGGCTAGTTCTCCAATAATAGAGATGGTAAAAGACTTATAGTCGTTTGAATCATATCCCTGGGGACTTGAATCATTCAACCTGTCTCTGAGGATGGTGAAGCTGGGTGATAGGTGCAAGTCTATAAAGGCTTTGGAAGACAAATTCAACCAATCTCACACCGCCACTCACGGTTTTACTCTGGTTTTCCAGTTGTTCTTCTTCAACGTATTACCCGAGCTCGAGAGATTCCTACCTTATCCGGATGACCACAACACTTTCACCAAAGATTTTGTTGAAAGTTTGTTAGCGTTGAAACTTTTTCACAACTCGAAGATTATGGACGTCGAATGTATGGACAATGTAAGTGTCAACACACTTTGTGTATTGTGGTATTCTATGTTAAACTTCTAATTTATACTCTGTTTTTATAAAATGCAAATTTATGTGAAACCTTACTTGGACGACACCCATCATATCATGGACGAGAATGTTAATGAGTGGGACGACGATGTTGAGGACAAGTCCATAGAATACATGGAACTTCTTATCGGACAACAATTCAAGTTCTCGAAAGAGATGTGGTCCGGCGGATACGCAAAGTGGCTTGTCATAGTTACGGAGAAGAAGCTAAAGAATCAAGGAAAAAAATGGAGGAGGAAGGCAAAAGAAAACATGTCCAGGAAGAAGTTGGGGGTCAAGATTCAAATACAATCGACATAGAACGAGTATTCGAGCATATGGAAGTCATGAATGCGTCATGGAACGCTGATATGAAGATTTTTTGGAGAATATGAAAAATTCAATGATGGACGAGATGATGGACCAATTAATAAGCGAACTCCACCAATCTGGTATGATTCGTAGCAGGACCAAACGCCTTCAAGTCTCACAGTCGTTGTCGTAGGGGACGAGTTTTGAGAAGAAAATATCACACAAGAGTAGCTCACAAATTTTTTTGGGAATCACAGGAGGGGAAGACTTTGATCCTGTTGCGAGTGTTGGTAAAATATTTGAAGAGCTTGACAAAACACATGGGAAGTCGATGATGATGGAGCAAGATCAACCATACAATTTGTCCACGGAGAAGGTTAACTAACTGTCTATATGTCATATGCACATAAGTATGCTCGCAATCTCTTTTCTTATAATACAAGACAAGAATGTAAAAGAATCATCCACACTGGTTTGTGGAGATGATGGACATGTGATGTCGGAACCTAGCATTCATCCCCGCACTACAGAGGTTTAAAAAAACGTCACCATATTTTCTGTTGGCCAAGTTACTTACCATGTGCTTTATTTTTTTGCAGGGGACCACTGAAAGAGAAGGAAAAGTCGTAACCGATCCAGAGGATGTCCAACCTGGTGGACAAGTAGTAACCGATGCAGACAATGTCCAAGGAGATGAAAATATAAAAAAGGATTGACAACAGAGGAGTTAAAAGAATACATATATACAAGATGCAATCATACATACCCTAAATTAATCTTTTATTTTGATAGGATACACTTCATAACAAAGTGGATGGTTTAGACGCCAACGACGAGGTTCCAGATTTGATGGTTGTGGACACTGAGGACAATGTCCTATCACATTCTATGTAAATTTGACCCAAACTATCATGCGTACCATCATATGCTAAATGTATCATGTCTACAGAATCCTCCGGATGTGGATGCACCACCCGCACAACATCTCCTGGAACCAGCTAGTTCTTGGTGGCCTATTTATGCCTTCCAGGTTGATTTGATAAATTTTGTCCATGTATATATGTACACACCATTTAATCACTTTTATTCTTGCATAGTCGGATATAGATTATGGAAATGACGTTAGCGGTGCCCCTTCCCCCGGATCAAAACCTGATTTTAGCTCCGAATACGCTTGTTACGCAGAGGTCACTCCTCCAGAGGTGCAACAAAACGAGAAAAATGCAGCGATGGACGTCGAGGTGGTCAGTCGCAACTACTACATCCACTAGCACAATATTCTTCTAATAAGTGGCTATTAATAATTTATATTTTTTTCAGTAGGGGGACGTTGTAGTGAACCTGGGGACACAGTCATGGACGAAGACGAGGGTGATGATGGTGGGGATGATCGTAGTAAAACTGGAGACACACTGACTGACAGAGAAGGAGATCATCCGGAGGTACCTTTCTAATATGTCCCTTTTACACATCTTAAGATACGTCCATGTCATCACGTACACATTCTAATTTTTGTCCATCACACACCATTTAGGATCCAGAAGATGATGGTGATAATACCACACTTGCTGAGCTTAAACGTTCTGGGAAGGAGCCGATGGGGGAGCCGGATCGCAATCTGAAGAGGGCCAGAAGACGTCCCAACATGTATCGTCATTCAGTCACTCCAATTACGGTGGTCCACCCCCCCCCCTCATGTCCATCATTCATTCGATAAAGTTGATGCTCAACTAAAGAAGAAATTCATGGATCTATTGAAAAAATACAAGGCCAAGTAAGTATGATATGTTTCATATGGCAGTATATATATTCGTAATAAACATTTAATGATCGCTCATATATAGATTCATAATAAAGATTTAATTACAAGTCTTAAAATGTTGATGGCCATTCGGCTGTACGCTCTATATTCAAGGACATAGCCACCCCCCCCCCCCAAAAAAAAAAANACCCCGGTGAGTACAAATACTTTCATTTGCAAAATTATATCAGATTTAATTGATACAATGTCCCCTATGTGTAATGGAGCATGTGAAAGCACTATTGAGCTTAGTATGGCGCATATTATGAGACATATTAGTACAGGACATAGTAGCCATACTCAATAGTTGGTTCACCCTTCTGCTTGTTGACGAGTATCATCAAGATACTAGCAAAGGATCACAACGAGAATGGAAGTGGAATAGCACCATCAAGAACTATGTCAACGGTCTTGTCCCTAGTCGTTTCAACAAACTACCTTGGTATTCTCATATCGACACTGTTTACGCCCCTATGAAATGGGGGAAACAACATTGGGTTGCATTAGTAATCGATAGGAATGAAAGAGAAATTGGCATATTAGATTCATTCCGATGCGCTTACACTAAGGAACAGGTGGACGAGTTCATGAAAACAGTGGACGAAATTTTACCTTTGGTTGTTAAAAATCTGGTCCACACAGAACCTCCGACAGTGTGTGTTCCCGGTATCTTTTCTCATTGCAGAGTTCCTGATGTACCACATAATGAACGGTCTGGCGACTGCAGACCATTATCAGTCAAGTTCATCGAGCTTCATGCTCAAAAGATCGACTTCAAGGGAATCACCGAGGAAATGGTGGACAACATGCGCAGCCGGTATGAAATCGATCTCGATGAAAAATTTATTCACCCAGTCATCTAGTTGGTCAACCTATGCAAGCTTAGTTATTGTGTTTCGGTATCTTTTGTCTCAAAAAAATTCGTATGAACAATGCTCTTTGTTTCATTAAGCTTTCTTTTGGTATGTTACAATGTTTTTAAGTGAAAATTTCTAATATTTTCAGTACTTACATTTTGGTTACAAAAATCTCATATCTCTCCGAGAACTTGAAACTAATTGCTAATTTTGTCCAATATAAACCGAAATTTATTAAACACGAAGGATGACTCATGAAACACATACCATACTAACCAATATTTTAACTTAAAAAATTATCTTCCCTTCCCAAAATAAGAAGGACGAGTCATGAAATACAATATTGTAACTTACAAAAGTATTTTCCCAAAATATCCAAAACAATGTTGTAAACTAAAAACTTGTGGACAGGAATACATTTACGAGAATCGGTCCCAAACCAGCAAAATTACCAAAATATATTATAATATTTATTACAATGTTGGAACAATCAAAAGTATATTCCCAAAATATTGTAAAAAAAATTCTAAACAATATTGTCACTTCCAAAAGGTTTTTACTAAAATATTATAAGCTAGATCCTAAACCATGTTCTTGCAATTTGGCCGATTATGTTCATAAATTTGACATGTGGAACACTTGCGCTTCATCCTTGGTGTCCATCCTCCTCCCTAAAGATGATATGTTAGTATTGACTAATTACGCATGTACGTTAACATTTTCCATCAATAAAACATACCATGTGTTCTCCACGTGATGGAATTCTTTTCTTCTTTGGTCTTCCTGATCCTCTCGTTGTCTTAGGAGGATGTTGTAAGTCCACCGTGAAGACGCACCCATTACTGTCATTTACTTGATAAATCCACTCGGTTACGGCTAGCACGGCATAATCAGTAGCGTCTTTTAGATGACTTATTATAAGGTCTTCAATTTCTTGTGTACATCTCGTGGACATCTTTCAAACTTTGTCTCTCCGTGCGCAGAACCATTTCATTAGCATTATGCGAATCAATTCCACCATTATGGCAATAGGTAACCCTAAGGCTTTTTGAAGCACAACATTCAAAGATTTTGAGATGTTGCTACTCATTAGCTTGTAACGCATACCCGAGAAATAAGCTAGCGTCCAGTGTGGCAACCCGATGTCTATCAAATACTTAGCATAATTCTTGTTTTGATTCTGGATCTCCTCAAACCAGTATCTAAAATCACCTACTGTGTAAGCCCTTGCTGCATTTGACACTATAGTTTCAAAGCCGTCACATTTGAACATATGCTTAACATTCCTACATAAATGGATAACACATGTGCCATGTTTTGCGCGTGGATAAACACTTCGTAGACCAGCGTATATTGCCTGATGCCTATCGGCGATGAATACAAGATCTTCGTTGTCGTCATTGAACCTAGAAAACTGTCTAAAAAACCACGTCCACCCGGCTTTGTTCTCACCATCAATGACACCGAAAGCTAGAGGAAATACCTGGTAATTTTCATCTTGTCCACTCGTTGCGACCAAACAACTCCGAAATTTCCTTTTCGTATGTGTACCATCGATTACAACAACCTTTCGTAGGTAATTATAGCCTGCTATGGAAGCTCCCATAGCAAAAAAGGTAATTTAATAGCATATCCCCATTAACTACCTGCACAGTTTCAATTTCAGATATTGTCCATGTATTTGTTGTTTTTAGCGTTTCCAAATATGTGGACAAGTAATTGTAGCTGTCCTCCTCGTTCCCCCTGGCCTTTCTAATTGCAATCTCTTTTGTTTTCCATGCTTTCATATAAGATATAGTCACATTCAGCTCAGATATCACTAAGCGAGGAACCTTACAAGCTCTCGGCCTTTTCTGTCCATGAGCATATTTGGATTTTAATAGCTCCCCTGAAATTTCGGCAGTCGCTTTCTTACTGTAACGAGATCCTGATTCCACATCATACTTATGTTTCAGATTTGATATCCTTATTTCCATGTTTTCAGAGTCGTGGTGTCTAGTTGCATATATCTTCCTATCGCATTTCTCGTCCTCACAGACAACAATCACGCGTGTCCTGTCAGAACTCCTCACCTTGAAGGTGAACAATCTCTTAACTGAATACACCGTGATTGCCTTATGTAGCTCGGCTTTGTTTTTGAAAACTAAACCTACATATAGTGCGTCTTCTCCCTTTTTCAAATTCATGTTTGCTTTATCGCTTCTAATCAGCATAACATTGTCTTTGAAAGGGGCTGGATCGATGACAAAATTATGTATGTTTATTGATGTAGTCATGGCAATGGGACTAGATTCACCTTTCCCCTGTCCGGGGATTCGTTGTCCATTCACGTGATCTTTTTCATGTTCTGCCATATTTTCCTCGCTACACGGGGTCACCGACCCCAATTCAGATGGTGGATTACCATTTAACTCATGTCCATTGCTAGAATTTTCTTCACCATCAAAGGGTACCAACGCTCGGCCACCGGACCCGACCCAATCATCTTGTCCACCGCTTATCGGCGTGGTATCCCCCAAGTTACTGATATGTCTCGACGATTCCCCATATTCTATAATATTATTTTCTGTCCCTAACCTCTCCACTCTCCTAAGTAGCTATAAATGCCCTCCACTCACAAAGTTTTCACCATCATTAACAAACATTTTCTTAAATGAGTATGGATCACATTGTGTTGGATACTCTGAGTTAATCAAATATGTCATGTAGTTGAAGTCATAACTAGGTTACCCGTCTTCATCAATAGATTCCTTCTCCTCCACGTTTTCAATGATACTGGGTTATGTGGGATCACGACCTGATTCCATCAATGCTTGTCCATTCCCACCTCTGGCCAATGAGTCCCGGTGGACGTTCTCTAGTATTTTAAAAGGTAAATAAATAATTACAAATAATAAACATAATTTTTTTAAAAAATTTCTATGTATAGATTATTTATATTTATAACAAAGCTAGCGAAAAACACTAATATTAAACACGTTTAAAATAATTGTTAACTTTTTTGTTTAAACGAACAAAATCACAAAATAAACGAGAAAATTAAATCTAAAAAATCAGAGAAAAATGCGACTTCACAGTCAACACGTCTCTTCGTCAATAACTGTCTTTCCGATTCACTGGAAATTTCTTTCCGTCTTCTGACAGTTTCTCGTGGGTAGTTATCTCAAATTCTGATAACTGTCAAGCGGTTTCCCTATCCGGTGTATTTAATCTTTTTCCCTCTCTCCATTTATGAAGATTTCCTTCTTCTACTCATGTATTGTCAATCCTTCTGATAACCATGTCTGACTACCTCTTAAAAGTAATGCAAGACACTGATCTTGGTGTGGATGATCCACTCAACCCATTACCTTTGGCGCTATGTCCGCATGCAGAATCATCCAACCGTTATGCCATCATTTGTAAGCCTATGAATCCACGACGCAAAAACTTGCGGGCACTGATGTCTGCTCTCCCAAGACTTTAGGATTTAGATGTTTAAGTCACTGGTCGAATAATTGAGAACTGAAAAGTACAATTCTTCTTTTCATATGAAGAAACGATGACTTATGTCCTTCGGCGTGGACCTTGGTTTTTCAATGACTGGATGTGCATCATTCGCCAATGGAACTCACTTTACTCAGATGAAGATCTCAAATACATTCCATTATGGGTTCAAGTATGTGGCATTCCACTACAATTTCTTACGGAGGAGATAATCACCTACATTGGCCGCATAATTGGACACTTCCAAGAGACTAATTTCTCGACTGACTCAGCCATCCATGTGGACTTTGTGCGAATCAAACTCATGTAGAGTGTTGATACACCACTTTGTTTCCAATGATGCTTTCAATTTGGAGACATGGAAGTAACTCTGAAGTTTCGATTTAAGAAATGCGTGGTTTCTATACTTCATGTGGGCTAATGACATATGAAGCAATTGAGTGTCAATGAATAATATTGCACTTCGGCCTCCCCATATGATGATGACACACAAGATGAAGGACCAAATCACACTCCCATTGAAGCGGTTTTTACACAGCCATCAACATCAACTGCATAACTAACGTCTTCAGTTCTGATCTTTTGTGACTACAAGCAGATCAACATCGTTGTACACTATGAGGTGGTTTCTTAACTCTCAACTATTAAGTGAAAATGAGCAAATAAATTGGAAATTAGGAATTTCTTCTCCTCTGTAATTCCCAACACTACTACATGGCCAATAGATGCTGAAACCACAACCAAATTCAATCAACAAACTTCACCAGAGGGTATGGTGGGCCAGAAGCCACCAACGACCAAATGAATATAGCCTGCTGGAACTGCCAGGGTTTAAAGGAGTTCCCAGTTAATTCAACCCCTTAAGGGGATAATGAAGAAGTATTCTCTGGACTTACTAAGAATAATAATAATTGTGTTCATGATGTTGCTGCTCAATTAGGATTTGATAATGTATGTTGTATTTAACCGGTTGGCTTTAGTGGTGGTTTACCTCTGTTATGGAAGAAGATAATCTCTATGTCTTTTATATATACAAATGCTAGACTTATGATTGTTGAAATTAATAATAATGGTATAGTTATCTACTTGTCTTGTGTTTATGGAAATCCGATATAATCATTGAGACACCATTTGTGGGAAAAGCTAGAGCGTATTGCTTCTCTTCGGACTAGTCCATGGCTTTAACAAAATACTTAGCAACGATGAAAAGAAAGGAGGGAGAATACATGAGAATTTGACCTTCACAAATTTCAGAAACATGGTTCGGCACTGTAATGTTTCTGATCTTCGTTTCATTGGCGACAATATGACTTGGTCTGGAAAAAGACGCAATAAGTAGTTGGTTTAGTGCTGGCTTGACGGAGCCATGTCTAATGATGAATGAAATGCCGAGTTCCCAGCCTCTTATGTGGAATATTTTCGGACAAAACAGGATCTGATCACCGTCATGTCATTATTAAGATAAGGAAAGATTTGGAACGAGCTTCATTTCTATTCAGGTTTGACCGAAGACTACTCACATCTCCAACCTTTCCCTTGATAAGTGTATATCAAACCGCAGACGTAGAATATCCTCATAGAATAGAAATCACCCTTCTATTTCACATGTACATATTGTGGAGTTGTCATCACTTATAGATCAAGCTTTGATTAACCCATTGTAGACTATGCCTATTAGGATCAATTACATCGAGATTTGAAGGAAGCATATAACTCAAAGGAGATATATTGGAAGCTCAAGAGCCAAAATCAATGGTTGAATCATGGTGATAAAAATACACGGTTCTTCCATGCTGTGTCCAAAAATCACGTAGCAAGAAACCGAATAATAACACTCCTAGATGGGTCGGGTCAACTGGTTTATGGTACCAAGAATATTGTTGAGGAAGCCACTTGGTATTTTACAAACTTATTTTCTAACTCTACTTCTTCTTAAAATGATTCTTGGACGACTGTGATAGTACCTAATGTTACAGTTAGATCTAACGCACAATTGGCTAGAGTTTTCTTTGTTGATGAAATAAAAGTAGCCTTGTTCTCCATAGGGATAAAGTTCCCGAGCCTGATGGTTTCCATGCCTCACTTTATCAACATTTTTTTAATGATCTCCAGCCTTTATGACTGCAACTGTTCATTGATTCTTTGTGAAAGGAACGTTAGACTCTGAATTCTCTCGAACACATATTTGTTTAATTCCTAAGAATCATAATCCAATGAAAGAATATCATAATAAGTCTATGTACGGTCATTTACAAGACAATTTCTAAAATTCTGGTACATCGACTACAAGGCTTATCACCAATACTGGTTACCAAAGAATATGCTGCTTTTAACTTTGGGACGCTTCATTACAAATAATATTATGCTGGCCCATGAGTATCTCCATGCTTTGAAATATAATAAACGGATTGCATCAAGTTTTATGGCTGTAAAAACAAACATAAGTAAATCATATGACCGTATTGAATGGAAGTTTCTTGAAAAAGTTATTTGGCTACATGGCTTTAACGATACTTGGGTACACTGGATCATGACTTGTGTTCGAGATGTCTGCTATTCGGTTTTAATCAATGGGGTACCGCATTTTTCAATTGAGCCACATCGATGATTACATCAAGATGACCCATTATCACCTTATTTATACATCTTATGTGCCAATGTTCCCAGTTTAATTACTTAAACAAGCCGAGTCTGATGGGATAGCAAAATAAATTTCTATCAGAGTGGCCGTGAGATGATGTTGAAAACTGTCGCGTTTTCTCTTCCGGTTTATGCGATGAATTGTTTCCAATTTCCTAATCGAGTTTTTGATGATCTAAATCGCTTGATGGCTCGATTCTGGTGGAACAATATAAATGACCATTGAGGAATGAGTTGGATCTCTTGGCAGAAGCTATCGTATCCAAAGAATGTTGGAGATATGGGTTTCCCAAATATCTAATTATCCAATCAAGCACTTCTTGCTAATCACATTTGGAAACTAATTCAGCATCCTCATAGCCTTCTATATCACATTCTACGACATAAATACTTTCGCAAATCTATTATCCATCGATGTGTGATACCAAAATTTGCATCCTATGGGTTGAAATCTCTTCAGTTTGGTGCCCAACTACTTTTCAAAAGTCTCAGACTTGACCTTGGACAAAGAACTTCTGTTCAGATGGGATTAGATTCATGGATACCTACCTTACCACCAAGGCCCGCTTGTCTTCTAAAAAACATTGATCCTTCTCTCCTTTTCTCTATCTTATTGTATCAAGGTACCTCTCAATGAGATAAATATCAATTAAACCAGTGTATTACACTTGAGGATATCAAGATTATCAAACAGATATATGTCTTCCCAAAAAAGTCTGAAGATACGTATCAATGGGATTACCATTACTCTGGTCAATATACTGTAAATCTAAACCACTTCTAGCTCGTTGTCCCAGTCTCACCTCAGACATTTGAAAGCTCCATTTACCTCCAAAGATACAACACTTCTTATGGAGTTGGGAAAATTCCATTTTAATACATTAATTGTGTTCCAGTTACCTTTTTAATACACAAACTATTTGAATATCCAACTTAATGCACCAACTAAATTGTTTGCTGAGTTTAGTACACAAACAATCAAATCTACCTAATTTACACGGGCTCGGTTACTTACCTTTTAAGGCACTGTTAACTTTCATTTTCAATTAAAAAACATTAGAAATATGAAAAACCAGTAAAAATCCAAAAAAATCACTAAAATAAAAAAATTATAAAATTAAGAAAAGTTTCAAAATATATAAAATATATAAAAATATAATAGATGAACAAAAACATTTTAAAATTTTTAAAATTGGAAAACATGAAATTTTAAAAAATTGTAAGAATTTCAAAAGGTTCTGATGATGGTTGAAAATATTATTGATTGTGAAGCATTTACTAAAAAATTTTTGATAAAATATTAAATTAGATACAATTAAAATAGAAATGTATTTCTTTATCAAAACTAATTAAGGATATAATTGACAATAACTCCATTGGGTTAGTACTTAAAAAACTTCAACATTCTCTACTTGTGAAAAAGTAACAAAAAATAATAACCAATTAGATATATATACTCTTTGGAATTTCTAAGATTTTCTAAAATTAATTTAGAAAATTTTAAAGATCCTTTTTGAATTTTTTTACAATTTTTGTATGTTTTTTTAACATTTTAAAATAAAATAATATGTTTTTTGTTGTGAAAGTGTTAACTTATTATTGATAATGATCGACCAATAGGTCTATATATATACATATATCATGGCCGCCTAT
>OVBE01010680.1:0-14788 GCA_900406425.1 Iberis pinnata
GCTTTTACCCACATAATCTAAGACCTAAACCTATTGTTAAGTCTTGATTCAACACTAATATTCTTACAATTTTTTCATGTATCTAATCAGTTAAATCAAGCAAAAATGTTTTTGACACAAGATGTTAAATACAAGGCATGGTTCAAATTTGACCATATTTGGCCTAGCCTCAAAGAGGTATCGAGAAATTTGCAAATAACAACACTAATACATGTGCAACATTCCAAGAGGAAGGCTATAATGCATGCTATGCCGTCTTCTTCCTTCTCAATGGATATCAGGTCATCTCCATCCCCTGGTATGAATTCAATAAATCTAAATATGAATGATGAAGACGTTTCTTTTAATGTATCTTCAAGACCTATGGGTTCAAAAAAGCAAAAAGAAAACAACAATATGATGAATAATTTTTAAAAATGATAGAGCAAAATGATAAGCCCATCAATGCTACTACTGAAGACACATTTAAAAGAAATGAAATTCAAAGACAAAAGGTCGAGGTAGCAAAAATGAAATAAGAGAATATAATATTATTTGCGGATTTTAGTTCTATAAAATATCCATAAATCTCGTCCATATATTGAAAATGAAAGAAAAAATATATTGAGGAAAAGATCGCAAAAAAATAAATATGAAGAAAGAGGATAAGGTTTTGGACAAGCACAATATCAAAGATTTCAATACCGAGCGTCTTGCTATCATAGAGAACAAGTTCAAGGAGAACAAGCCGAAGATGAAGAGCAATTGTCACCAAATAACCGAGATGAATTTAGCCAATATTATAACTTTTTTACTGGAACCTAAAATAACTTTCCATGATGTTAAATTATTATTTGAATTTATGTTATGTCTTTAAAATCTAATTTATTGCATTTGTGTTTGTTAGATTTTGAAATTGTATGTTTCTATATATTTTAACTTAGCTTTATAAAATATATTTCCCATGTTAATGCATATTAATTATTAGTATTAATATTTCAGATTAATTAAAATTACTATGTATATTATTGAAAACAAATAAGCATACAAATAATTACCATAATAGATAAGAAAAATGTTTGGTTTGAATTTTTTGTTTTAAAAAATAAAAATTCAAATACATGAACCCGATACGAACCCGAAACTAAAATATTTGAACTTGACTCGAAACTATAAAATACTTGAATGGATTTTAGACCTTTTTACCGTACAACCCAGAAGTCCAAAAAACCTTACTCGAATCCGAACGCCCACCCCTTAACTAAATGTACAATCAAAGTTATATATATAAAAAATTACCGTCGCTACAATATCACACAAAATATAGCGTGACACTGTAGAAAAAATGGGAATCGCGCTATTATGGCGTTGCCTATACCGTCCGGTTGGAAGCTATAAAATTCAAATCTACTTTTATTATAGGGTTATAGCGTCTCATTCGACTTGACCTACAAAATTTAAAAATTAATTTTTTTTTAAAAAAAATATTTTATTATATAAAAGGGGAATATAGACTAAAACTAAATTGATTAGCTACAAGTGGTACACCTTTTAAAAATAGAGTCTCTCTTAACTCTTTTTCATATATGAATATGAAAACCAGACTTGTGGAGAAGTTGAGAGGCGACAATTTTCTCTCCTCCGCCGAGCCGTAATCGTTTCGCTCTGCGACCCCGAGCTCGCAGGTGAGAGCCGGTGCTGGCGAGCTCGTCCATGAAGCACCTTCTCTTGTCACTAATACAACTTCTCAGTTTTCTCTTCCTACAAACTCACGGTGGTCTCTGCTGGTGGCTAGAAGTGGCTCTTCGACGGCGCTAACCGGCCAGTTAGGTCGCGACGAGGATGCACAGAGGTCGACTAGACGTGGATGCATGGATCTCGAGATATTTAATATTGTCTCGTCGAAAAGTTAGGTGTGTCTGCTCTAACGGCGGTCTTGCGGGAACCACAGCCGTCGTGAAGCGCGAATCATCCTTTCCCGAAAGCGAGGCTGAGGTGCCAAAAACCTACACATGCTTCCAATCCGGTCGTGGAGAGTTTAGTCCAGTTTCCTTCTCTTTTCCTCTAACGGAAACCACCGTGAGTGGTGGTAGTGGCACCACTTCGGTTTATCGTCGCTGGAACACCGTTCACTCGATTGGTGGAGCCGTAGTCATGTTGGCGCAATGGTGGAAGATCCTTTTTCAACATAGGGTTTTTTTTTAGTTTCAGAGTTTTACAGTTCTGGACTTTGAAAACTCATTTTCTCGGTTTGTAGATTTTTTGTAAAATGAAAGTTTGTATTAGCGTATGGGCGGAAGATATAACAATGGGCTATGTCTGATTTTAATAAATAAAACGTTTATTAAAAAACTTAATTGTTTAGCTTTACTAGTAATTGCATTATAAACTTGTTAGGTAAGTTGACTGTAAGATGATTCTTTGAGTTTAAAATATGATGTTCGTTTCCAGTTGTTCCATTTTCATATTTTTAGTTTTTGTTTTTTTTCTTTCTTCATGTAGTCAAATTTTCATTTTTTTATTTTGGTCGTTTCTATACGTTTATTTCCCAACTCTTATCTTTTAACAAATTGATTTAAGTCATTTCCATATTTATTGTAACAAATTAATAAACATAGTAATGTAGTAAATAGTTAACTATCTCGGTTCATTAAATATTTTGTTATCATTTATAAGAAAATCTAAAAATAACACTTTTATATGCTCTAATATATGTAAAAAGATCTAACAACCAATCTATATTTTAGTCTTTTCATAAACTCAAAGAAAATGTAAATGAAGAAAGTGATTAGGAGAAATATAAAGCCTAGGCCTTGAAATAAATGTAAAGGTCTATTGTTCTCTTACTCTTTTTGTCAAACCCCTTCGTATTGCATTGACCAATTCATTCATATTATATAAAACTGTTCACATTGCATACCAAAGAACAATACGGTATACATCATATATCTATCAATATAGACGTGACGTATCTTCACTCCACTAATTTATTAAAATTAGATTTTGTTCCAAATTATCATTTTATAATAGAATAAAAAAACTAAAAACGTCAATATAGTGACTCCACTTGCCAACGATTCAACCCAAATCGTCTTGTGTATGAATATGAGTTATATGATGTTCAAATTCAATCTTTGTTATCATACAATAAAATCATTTAATGCTTGAGTTATGAATATAGCCAAAATCTATTTAGTTTAGTGACTTTAGATGTAAGTTAAGGGTTTAATTCCCTTTGGTGAAAGTTAAGTAGTTTGTACAAAAAAGCGACAAAAAAGTTACTCCACTTGCCTGTTGACAAAAAAAAGAAAGAATTACTCCACTTGCAGTAAAAAAAACTACTCCACTTATGTAGTAATTTCTTGATAAACATTACTCAATTTATTTTTTATATTTTTTGTAAGGAATAAGGAAAATTCTTCCTATTAATTTATTAATGAAATAAAAGAATCAAAAGTAACGAGTTTTTTTTGGTGCGAAAAAGTAACTAGTTTTTAGTAGAGTTCAAAACAACTAAAATCTTCTAAAAAAAGGTTTAAGACTTCGGGAACATAATTACAAAAATGAACTTTTGGAAGTTGATCAAAAGCATAATTCTCCAATCCGTTTGCTATCTTATTTTTTTTCCTGTAAGCGTGAGTAATCTCAACTGTCTAGTCTTTGTTTGAAAAACCATGGCACATAAATACTAGAAAAGAAAGCGGATTTGTTATCTTGATTCCATCCATTCATTAGCATCTTTACAAGAGCCGAGAAATCAACCTCAATAATAATCTGCTTAAAGCCATTGTTCCAACCCAACCAAAAATCATAGTAAGTTCCCCATAATTCTACTAGATGTGAAGAACATATTTCTATATTTAAAGTGAAACCCATAAGTTAAGTACCTGCTGAATTTCGAATAACTCCCGTTGGGGTGGCTAAGCTTCGGTTCCGTCTCGAAGCTCCATCGGTATTGATTTTCAACCAGTCGCCTTCTGGTGGCTTCCAAGGTCGTTGTCGTGGTGCAGATGAAGCATGAGGAACATGGATATGTGAGGTGTCGCCATACACTTGAATCGTCTCCCTTGTTAGTTTCGTAAAAAACTAACTTTGTCCCGACACTCAGGAGCGGATGGACTCATTGGAAAAAGGTGTAAGTGCACCTAACTTTATTTTCACATACCAAATGTATTTTCATAGAAAAATAATTATGCACTTAGTTTTTTTTAATCGCTTTTATTTATATCAATCACACAACTCTAAAATTCAAAACTCAAATATATAAAACAATTAGTTCGATATTGAGTCATTGACTTTGATATTTGTTCTATTTTATCTTTAAATATCAATACTGTTAAGTTTAACGTCATTGATTTTACTTTGATACAAAATAATATATCTTACAAATTTTTATTAATTGGTATATTTTCTAAAAATATGTAGTTATAGTGCATATTTAGTATTTTAAAACGAATGATTTTAAACATACCTATATTTTTCCGTAATATATCATATAATGGTGGTTATGTTTTGGTTTTATAGGTATTTATTTTGATTTTTATAATAAATACATATATATATATATATAATTAGTTAATTATATTAAGCAGTTATAAATTATAAAAAACTAAATAAATATGTAAATCAATTTGTGCATCCAATAAAATTTTGTTCTAGATTCGCTCCTGCCGACACTTATCAATCTCCTCGAATACATAATTACACCTCCACTTCCAACTTCACCGCACGAACTACGTCATTCAAGCTCCACCCTTTAGATTTGTGAAAATCCAATCCAGCAAACCCTACTCAAAGAATAATTATTGTTCTCTAGCAGGGACTAGTCTCTCCCATATCTCAATCATTGAAGGACAATCTCGTAATATATGAATAAGAGACTCTTCAGCACTTTTACATAGTTCACATACAACGATCACATTTATTTCTGCTGAACTCTTTATATATTTGTTAGAAGCAGCTGGTTCACTACCATGAAATATAATACTATGAGTTAACATAGACTGTAGTGAAATCTCTGTCTTTGCCATTCAACCACGAAATATGATCTCTCTGTCCCGTATAATCGTCTAAAACACATACATTAAAACATAATAACATATGTTCCGGAAAATATTGAGCTAACAATGCACGATTCCAACCATGCCCATCGATCTAAAAACTTCTTAAACTCTTATTAACTATCTCCATAGGAACAATCGTATTTTCCATTTCCAATAGTGGAACCTAAGATATCCATTTGTCTCTCCAAAATAATATCTCATTTCCACCTCCATGTGCCCAGCATACTCGATCAACGACATCCTCTCTTAATCCTTTCATTATGTTATGGCAGGTGCTCGACCACATCTTTTTGGTATTAGCCAGGACACATCCCGTATATCTCTCACTTTGTACTTCTCCCTTAATAGATGTACCTGAAGACTGGACGTATAATTCAAGAGACGACAACCCAGTTTCGCAATCAATGCAAGATTAGTCTCTTGGCCTTTCATAAACCCAAGCTCCCTTCTTTTTTTTGGTTTACATACTCTGTCCCATGACAGATAATGGATCCGCCGTTTCTCTTGTGTAGTCCCCCATAAGAAATTCTGAACCACCTTATCAATATCTTGAAAAGTACTCGTCGGGAGAAGTATAAAAATCATGGTGTGAAGCGGGATTGATGATAATATTGCTTTTGATAATGTCAGTCTTCCTGCCATACTAAGTAATTTGCTCTTCCAACCTGCAAGTTTGGTCGAGACCCTCTTTAGTATTTTTCGAAAAATATCTTTATTTATTCTTTTGTGAAGAATTGGCATCTCTAGATATTTGTCCACGTCTCTTGTGAAACCAATTCCACTTTTTTCGCTAATCAAATGTGCCTCTTCCCTACGAACATTAGAAGAAAAAAAATTTTCAATTTAGAAAGACTGACTTTCTGACCAGAGGCTTCGCATAAGATAGCCAACACTTTACGGATAACTCTAACTTGTGAAACCGATGCTTCAGAGAATAAAATCAAGTCATCCGCAAAACACACATATGATAAGTAGGGACCACCTCTAGAAAGACTAAACGGCTTCCACGAACCGCTACCCACCTCCAAATCAATTAGGTGGCATAACCGGTCTAAACACAGCACAAACACATACGGAGAGAGAGGGTCTCCTTGGCATAAACTATTTGGTCTTCTCTCGATCCATAGTATACTATCTTCGGGTTGGAAACATACTTCACAATTCATTTACACCATCTTCCTAAAAACCCTGCGGCTTGTAATGTGTCCTCCAGAAAATTCCACTTTATTCTATCATATACCTTCTCTAAGTCTTACTTCAACAACATCCAACCTTTTCGACCTTTCTTCCTTCTCATTCTCATTCTCATTGAATTAATTGCTTTATGGACTAAGACAATATTATCCAAGATAAGTCTTCCAAAAATAAAGTTTGACTGTGTCGGTAAGTCCAGCATCTTGGTAATTACTTTAAAGAGAACATTGGTAATTACCATCTATAATCATTTTTTTTACGTACGTGCTAAATAAGAGAAAAAAATTAAGAATAAAAAATCAAACCAGTTGTATTTATTTGATTTAGATCTACAATTTCATTTCTGACCAAAAAAGAAAAAAAAAAGATCTACAATTTCATTTTAAAATTCAATCCGACAAGGCATTTTTACAGTAGAAAAATCACAAAGAAGAGTGATGACAGTATCTATATATCAACTACAGTAAAAGCCCAAGTTAGGATCTTCTTTCTAATTTGTCCTTTTGAGAACAATTCTATAAAGCTCTTGAGAGACTGATTTCATGTCCGGTCTCTCTGGTGCCGGTGAGGTACAGCTCATAGCAACCTGCAGAACATCAATGAGAACCCTTGAACCTTGTGACCCAATAATGGATGGATCAAAACACTCAGCCGCACGGTTTTGTCCAACAAGAAGTTGAACCCATTCAGTGAGTTCAGCCACTCCTGGATCACTACAAACTATATCTCCCGACACTTTCCCAGTTAGAAGCTCTAACAGAATGACCCCAAAAGCATAGACATCACTTTTCAGAGAAGGGTATGGTTTACTTGAGCTACCAAACTCTGGAGGGGAGTAGCCAAGAGCAGCTGCATTCAACACTTGCTCTGATGTGGCTTCTGGTGTGATTAACCGATGAAGACTGTAATCCGTTAGGAGTGCAGTGAGTTCAGGCGGTTTCAAAAGAACATTGGTTGATTTTAGATTCCCGTGTGGAATCGCTTTCTCATCGTGCAGGTAACTAAGACAACCAGCTATGTCCAGACTAATTTTGAGACGGTTTTCCAGCAACAATGGTGGAAGGTTTAGCGGTCCAGCCTCTGCACACAACAGCTAATTATAGTCATGCCGGAGTATTCATGTTTTGAGAAAGAACATAACCAATTTAAGTCTTTACCTTGGAGATAGAATGCTAAACAGGGTGCATCAATGTAGCTTGATATAATGAGCTTCTCGTGTTCTTTCGGCCCCCAATAGCAAGCCTGAAGAGACACAAGATTTGGGTGGTTGATGCTTGCCAGTTTCTTTATCTCCCTTGCAAATTCCTTCTTACCTTTTGCTGTCCCTTGCCTTAACCATTTAACAGCTAATACAGAATCAGAATTGAGCACGGCCCTGTACAGTGTTCCATGGCAGCTCCTTCCAATAGCTTCAGCCGGAGCACGAGATAGTTCTTCTGGTGTAAGCCTAAGAGAACTGTCAAATATATACAGGTCCCCATCCAATTTCACAGAAGTTTGACAAGTCGTAGGATTATCTAGTGAGTTCTGGATTTTAGACAGTGATGGAGTTGAAGAAGATACCAGCAAAACCGGTGATGACAAGGTTTCACAGTTTCTTGTTGAATCAGGGTGAATCTCCTCCGTATGTTCTTTCAGAGCTGATGAAGAGTTCTCAGAATCACTACATTGGGAGAGATGTGGAGAAGAAACCGGTAGCTTAGCCTTCATTGTGGAAGAAGAAGAAGAAGGATCCGTTTCCTGTACATGAGAAGGAGAAGGTTCAATTTTTTGCAGACTACTCTTTTCTCCAGTTACATCAGTCTTCTCTTCATCATCTTGCTTTTTTAGACTAAGACGAAACAATGCACATACAATAGCAAGTAGAATTGCACCCACAACAAAGCCTATGATCAGGCCTGCTTTTACAGAAGATTTCATGTGATCATCATGCTTTCCTAAGGTTATATGAGGATTATCTTTTGATGTTTCTGAAGAAATTGGGACAATAAGTAAGTCATTCCCTGGATGGAAAGCTGAATCGGGAAACCTTCTAAGATTCTCCGGCAGATTACCAGAGAGATTATTGACAGAGACACTGAATACCTTTAAGCTGTCTGGGAGGCCATCAGGGATATTACCTTCAAAGTTGTTATAAGAGAGGTCAAGGGAAACCAAATTGCTGAATAGAGTTAGTTCCACCGAGATAATTCCACCTAAGGAGTTATGTGACAGATCGATGTTAGTCAAGCTCAGGTTTACTGTAGTCCTTGCATCTTCAAGAGGAAGTGAACCAGAGAATTTGTTGTTTGACAGGTTGAGATCTGTCAATTTTGCAGACATGAACAGATTTCTCGGTAGGACGCCGCTCAGCTGGTTGTGACTGAGATCAATAGCTTTCAGTTCAGGATAAGTTCCTAAAATAAAGGGTAAAACACCCTGCAACGAATTGTTGGCAGCTTCAAGAGAAATCAGCCTCAAGAACTGAGAAGTTTCGCCAGGTAGTGTTCCACTAAGCGAGTTTGAACTCAATCGGATAATTTCTACGTAATCCCCCCAACTCTGTATCCTTGACAAGTCTCCTGACATCTTATTGTTACTCACATCAATAACGGCACAATGCCCTAACTTCAGAGGTAAGGGCCCTGATAGTCTGTTTGAAGACAAATTGAGTTTCTTTAGTGTTGAAGAGGTTATGCTATCAATAGGACCTGCCACAAGTTTTCCATGTTAGTAGTGTAAACAGATATTGAAGAAGATTCGCAAAGACGATGGTATCAATATTTATATAGATTGTACCTTCAAGCTGATTGAGGCTAAGATTGAGATCAGTTAAGATCGTTGAACTCTCTTGCAGAAGACCTTGTGGTAAAGAACCTGACAACTGATTGTCTTGTAAACGAAGAATCTTGAGAGAGACAACAAAAGAAAAGACAGGAACAGAACCAGACAAGTGATTACTGCTAGCATCAAACACCTCTAAACTATCGAAAAACGGAATGCCATCATGAGCAAATAGTTGTCCCGTCAGAGAATTCCCACTGACGTTGATATACCGAATCGAGGAAACAAAGTTTGATTTTGATAGACCAAGATCAAGCGAACCCGAGAAGTTGTTCCTGCTTATGTCAACATATTCCACACTACTTAACTGTGAAAACAAACTCATCACTTCCCCTGAGAAACTATCTCCATGCATATCAATGTACTTCAACTTCTCAAGATTCTCAAAACCAGAAGGAATCACTCCTCCCAAATAACTGTTACCAGAGAGATTCACAAACTCTAGGTTCCTCAAATTCTCAATTCCAGAAGGTAATGAGCCATGGAACATGTTATTAGATACATCTAAATACTTAAGAGACTTCAATGAACCAATCTTTGAGAGAGTACCAGTAAACTGATTATTGGAAATTGATAAGTTTTGAAGCATTCGGAGACTAACAATGACTGGGAAACTGAAATTGCCAAGCAGACCTAGACCATTCAAATCAATGGATGTAACATCTCCACTATTACAAGAAACTCCATACCAGTTTATAGGACACTTATCAGAGGACAAAGCCTTTGCATTCCAAGATGTAACAACTTTACCAGAAGGGTCTCTCTGTATGCCTTTCTTGAGCTCCAAAAGAGCTTCAAAATCAGAAAAACCTGAAACGCTTATCACTAACAGTAATATCATCGAACATATTATCTGCATGACTTCAAAAGTACTCGAAGGGAAACAAAACAGAAACCCAATAAAGGAATCAAAGAGTCACAAAAGATGATGGCATTATCAAATTATCATAATGCTACAGAAAGCTTCGAACTTGAATCCACCATGGAAAGCCAAAGAGGAAAGCTCAGGTCTGAAGAGAAGAGAAATGAGAGGCCCAGAGAGAGGGCGTGCGGGTAAGTGAAGATGAAGAAGAAGAAGGAATCTATGTGCTTAAATCAAGAAAAGTAATGAATGCTGGAGATAGAATAAAGACAGAAAAGTAGGTGAGGACCTCATTATTATAAGTTGAATTTTCTTCTTCTCTTTTAAGGTTATCTTCTCAATAACTTTTACCGGAAGTAGAAAAATTGAAGATGTTCCCATGGCTAAAACAGTAGTTGGCGACTATCCGACGAGATTTTCCGGCTATTTGTATAGGAGATCGTGTCTGTCCAATAATCTGCTCTGCTCTGAATAATTTGGGGAAAACAGCATTCTTAACATCCAAAATATAATTTACCTTATTGCACCACTATCATTTAAACTATAGAAAATGCAATAACGTTAAAATTTAAAGTGATAGTGCAATAATTATATTTTGGAAGTTAAAAATGTGATTTATCCTGAATAATTTGTGTGTCTACTTTTAGATACGGTATGGAATTAGAAAATTAGACCTAGTTTTTAATAAAATTTACGAAAATATTATTATAAAATCTGGCCAAAAAATAAATTGGAAAAGCAGATGATATTAAAAAGGAATAAAGTTGGACGGGTTTGTATTATTATCTGATAGAATAGTAAGATAGTTTTGATAGCTTTGCGTTGAATGATGTCATATAGATATTTTTCCGAATTTGATAAGACCAAATATGGACACAAACACATTCTGTTCATGTAAGTGAGCGTTCTTGTGCAAGCTTTGTTATCTCCTTTACGTGATGATACTTGTAACGTTTTGTGTGGATATAAATTAGGAAAGTCTTGGCACCAGTAAGAGTCTTTTACATCTTCAGCTTGTGGATTGAGCAAAGGCTTTGCTTGTCTTTGATTACGCTTGACTGATTGGTTGCATTCTTCACCTCCACCTTTGTTACCTTCATTGGCCTGTTCTTATCAGTTATCACCTTCTTTGAGCAAAATGTCTAATCTTTTTGTCAAATGTTTTTGAGCACTTCTTTACATTTTTTTTTTTAATTTCCGTTACAATTTGGTTGGAAATTTGTTATAAATATTTCTGATCAAACTTTTAGTTAGATATCCAACTGCTTTCTTGTAATGTTAGATAAAACTTATCCATATTTAGCATGCGTGAATGAGATAAGGTCAACTAGAATGAGTGACGTTTATGGCTTTTTGACCATTTCTATGTGAGTGCTCTTCAGACCAGTGTAAATTTAATTGGCTATACATTGCTAGCTTTCATGGGCCTTAGTACTTAGTAGAAGATAATCTGACCTATCGGATTATTCATGTTGTTGTACATCCATCTCCAAAGACTAAAAAAATTAATTCAGAATTCAGCACTATTTGCTTAAACTATATATATATATATATATATATTAGGGGTGTATTCAATCTGACATTTAGGAGGATTTTTATTAAAATAATAAATCTAGTGTTATTCAAACAAGAATTTTAAAAGTCATATAAAATCTATTGTTATTCAAACAAGAATTTTAAAAAGTCACATTAAATCCAATGTTATTGGAAATATTTTAAGTTGTGGATTTTGAATGATTTAATGGTGTTTTAGTGGAGTTTCTTTATTAAATATACAAAGTTTCAAATCTCTTGGTTTTATGTGGATTTCTAAAGAGTTTTATAATAAGTCACATGAACTTCTCCAATTTAACTAAAATCCTTTAAAATTTTTTTAAACATAAAACCACTTCAAATCCTCCCAAATGTCATATTGAATACACTCCATAAAAGAAAATGTGATAGTTAAAAAACATAATATATTAAAGTAAAAAGATATCAATTTATTGTCATAACTAAATAAGCATCCCACACGTAGCATGAACAAATTGTCTTCACGTTGAGCCACTTTAGTATTGACACAATCAATGACACAACCATTTTATTTTGAAAACGCTATATAAATAAACATCTCACTCGTAGCACGAACAAATTGTCTTCTCTTTGAGCAACGTCAGTATTGACACAATCAAATGTGATAACCGTTTTGTTATGAAAACGCTATATAGATATAAAGATAGTTTTTGTTCTCTCTTTCATCACAAATCCCTCTTCACATTAATAAGTTCACCTCATCTAAATGGATTTTAAATTTTAATTTACATAATTTAAAAAATTAATTTCTAAGCACCATATTAACTACACATTAAATTTCCATACAAATAATTACTTATGAAATAAAATAAAAAAATTATGTCTTCTTTTTTACTATATCACAAAAATGAAACATAAATATTGAACATGCCTAATAAAACATAAAAGACAAAAGTATACTCATTAAAACAAAAACAATCATATTAATTTCGGGAGCAGTAGCTTTTTAAAAACTGTATCCAAAGGTTTAATGAAAGAATGGCTAGAAACCATAATTTATCAACATATTGAGTACTAAAGTATCATTAGAAAGAATTAAAATTAAACTTAGACTTAGTTAAAATAAAAACATAAATATTAAACATGCCTAATAAATTTTAGATAAATATAAAATACATAACAAACACAATAATAAAGACGATTGTCAAAAAGAAACATGAAAAAATTTCTTGAACCAATGTATAAGAGGATAGTAAACAAAGATAATAGAATAATGAAACTTAAATTTAACTAACATACAAAATATTTAAAAATCACAAAACGAAGTATATAAACCTCAAAAAATTATAAATTGTATATTGTACATTGTAAACTCATTTGTTAGATTTAAATAAATTATTTTCTCAAAATTTTATAATATTTTGCATATTGTAAATTCATGTGTTAGTTTTAGATTAATTACTTTTGTTATTTTTATTTGAAAAAATATTTCAACTAATCACCAACCCAGTGGAGGTTAGCCAAACACGATTTTCACTAATTTATTTTATTGAATAAAATAATTCAGTGTGCTACCAAATCATGTTAAATATTTTTGAATTGTGTGATCATAACCAAATTAAAGCATAATTTTGATTCATCGTTCATATATAGTTTATTAATAGATATGTTTTTTTGCTATTATTTATTGCGATTCAAAAAATTAGTTGTGTTGATTATTTTTCAACGAATCTTGTCATAGTAAATATGACATTGAAATTATATATAACTCATTTTTTATGAAAATTATATCATAAGTGTATATAAATAAATAAAATAGAAAAAATTCAAGAGAATTCAAACTAAATACTTAAAATGTATATTAAAGAATTTGTAAGTTTTCAAGAATAGTTTTAAGATTTCATGAAAAATAAAAGGTTTTGTATATAAAAAAAGTAGAAGGTAAATCATTAGATTAGGTTCTTACAACAATATGTTATAATTTTTCAACAACTTTTATAATTATATTGAGCTAAATTATTTTTATGTAACTAAAAGTTTCTAAAATTAATGTTAAAGTTATAATATTTGTTCAACTATTTATGCTATAATATTTTTTATTTCATCATATGGCGGGTAACAGTTAAATCGATCAACAAATAAAGTAGTTAAACTGTTTTTTTAGTGTTATTTTAATGATTTTGGATTTTTTTTCCTTTTTTTGGTTCTGTTTTGACTTTAGTTGATCAAATATCATTTGCTTTGTTGTTGAGTTTTGACTTTTATGGGTCTTCTCCTTCTTTAAGGTAACGTATTCGAGGCCTCCATTTTCAATCTATAGACTCACAATCTTCTTGTATTCAATCTAACACAAAGATGTATAAATAAATAATACAAATAAATCTGTAACTTCTAAAATTATTTGGAAGAAAATGTAATCTATTGAGTTGTCACATTGGATTCGACAAAACCCAATTTATAGCCAGTCCATATATAATACAAAAAAATGCAATTATTAGAATCAAAATCAAATAAATTTTTTTTATACATATGTAAATTTTTAACCATTTTACGAAAGTTGATTATGGACGAAAACACTAGT
Source organism: Iberis pinnata (assembly GCA_900406425.1). NCBI lineage: Eukaryota > Viridiplantae > Streptophyta > Magnoliopsida > Brassicales > Brassicaceae > Iberis > Iberis pinnata. Next base: position 14,015 of record OVBE01010680.1, read on the forward strand.
ATTAGGCGCCAAAATATTATTAATTTTAAGGGGTACCAATATCATCCAAGCCCACACTGATCACTTCCTTCTAAATCCAAAACATATTTGGCCGGCTTTGACATTGGAATTTTTAATGTATACGTTTTTTCTTCGTCAACTTAATTTAGCGGTTACATTTTTGTAAGAAAATTTAGCGGTTACATACCATTTAAATATGTTTATGATGGGTTCGAACCCAGTTAAATTGAAAATGATATAAAATAATTTTTTTCACTTAAACTATCAGCTCTGATTGGTTAATTGTAAATGCATAAAATTTGCCAGATTTATGTTGTTACAGTTGCTGGGATACAACAACCAAAAATGTACTCAAGAATTAGTTCATGGAGTTATGAGTGTCATATAGACTAAAGATGACGTGGAGAAGTTGTGATTTGGTTGGAAAAGATTGAAGATGAAGTTTTTCTGAAGTTGTTGATGTCACAGAAGATGCATCAGACATGATGAGTTGCTGAACTAAACTTGTGGACCAATCAGAGTGACGATGGATAATTTGGAGAGTTTCCTTTGCTAATTGGCATGGGGGTTAAGTTTAACAAGAAGAAAAGGAAGATTAAGAAAAGGAAAGTTTCCCTTTGTCGAAGATCCTTGTGTTAAAGGCTTTAGGAATTCTTGGAAACTATATAAAAGAACTAAGGGTCGTGAATAAGAGGTAACACTTTTAGCTACTTGTTAAATCAAGACTTAATTCTAGGTATTAGGTCTTAGACTTTGTGGGTAAAAACTCTGAAG
>OVBE01010682.1:3992-14786 GCA_900406425.1 Iberis pinnata
TCCGTGTAAACTATAACCTTTGATCCAACGAAGTAGCTTCTGAATTTTTCAAATGTGAAGACAAATGCTAGCAACTCTTTCTCTATTTTGGCATACTTTGCTTAAGCTTAATCCATTTTTCTACTAGCATATTAGATTACATGCACCTTCTTGTCTATTTTCTATCCTAAAACAGCTCCAACTGCATAATCAGACACATCGCACATGATCTCAAATGGGTAATCCCAATCTGGAGTTTGAACTATTGGGGCAGATACCAAGGCTTCCTTGATGAGATGGAAGGCCTTCAAACATTCAGAGTCAAACTTAAACTTAATTTTTTTATACAACAGCCTTGTCAAGCGCCTAGCTATCTTCGAAAAATCCTTGATGAATCTTCTATAAAACCTTGCATGCCCCAGAAAACTCCTGGCATCTTTTACCATCCTTGGTGGTTGCAGTTGCATCATCACATCAATCTTTTCCTTGTCCACTTCTATTCTTTTCTCATAAATCTTGTGCCCTAAGACAATCCATTCTCTCACCATGAAATGACATTTTTTCCAATTCAGAACCAGGTTTGTTTCTTCACACCGGGCAAGTACCCTACAAAAGTTAAGTAAACAAGAGGAGTAGGAAGAGCCATACACGGAAAAATCATCCATGAATACCTCAACCATCTCCTCGATTAAATATGAAAAGATAGAAGTCATGCATCTCTGAAAATTAGCAGGTGTATTGCAAAGACCAAACAAATTCTCCTATTTGCAATGTTCCATAGGGCATGTAAAAGTGGTTTTTCTTGATCATGAGGTTGAATAGAGATTTGAAAGAATCCACTATACCATCAAGAAAGCAGTAATAAGGGTGGTTTGCAAGTCGTTCTAACATTTGATCAATGAAAGGAAATGGAAAGTGATATTTTCTAGATGCATCATTCAATTTCCTCTAATCGATACACATCCTATGGCCCGTGATAGTTCAAGTTGGAACTAATTCATCCCTATTGTTTTTCACAACAGTAATTCCTCCCATTTTAGGAACATAATGAACTGGTGAAATCCAAGTACAATCAGAAATAGGATAGATCACACCAGCATCCAACAACTTAAGCATTTCTTTTTTTCACCACTTTCTTAAGGTTAGGATTCAATCTCATTTGAGGTTCAATGCTAGAATAAGATTCATTTTCAAGATTAATTCTATGAGTGCATAGTTTAGGGGATTATTCCTTGATATCATCTAATGAATACCCTATGGCTCTCCTAAAGTTCCTCAATTAAGTAAATAGCTAATGCAATTCCTCATCACGAAGTTCATCATTCACTATTACAGGGTATATGGAGTTAGGTCCAAGAAAAGCATACCTTAGCCCTTTGGGAAGCGGTTTAAAGTCCACATATGGTGCCTTGAGCTCAGACCAGTCATCTGATGACGCATAATAAGTATGTGCATGGGTGAGTAGCTAACTCAGTTTCTGCTCGAGTCTGATCTCCTCAGCGGTTGAGAAAACTTGTCTTTCTGAACTTTGGACATCTTCAAATGGTTCTTCATGCTCTAATGGTTTATGTGAGTCCAATATCATCTTGTAACCCAAAGATTCACTGTATAGATACCCCCATCCCCATTCTTTGTTAATGTGGTATGGAGATGATCCTCCTCATTCAACTCTTCCAATAACTCATCAACAAGTTGATCCATCTCTTATATGTAGAAAATTTCCCCTTCAACGGTTGGTTTGTTCATTGCTTCTTGACTATCAAAAGTCATCTTCAGATTCTTATCCATGTTCAATTGAATCTTGCCCTTTTGAACATCAATAACAGCTCATGTTGTAGCTAGGATTGGTCTCCCCAAGATCAAAAGGTCTCTTGGTTCTTCATTCATATCTAATACCACAAAGTCAGTAGGTATTTCTGCTACTCCAACCTTGACCGGTACATCCTCTTGTATTCCATGGGGAATCCTTACAGATCGATCTGTTAGAACCAAAGATATGTTGCAAGACATGAACTTGCTGAAACCAAGCTTCCTTGAGACTGAGAGAGGCATGAGACAAATGGATGCACCCAGATTGCACAAGCACTTGTTGAATGATAAAGGACCTAGTGAACAAGCTAAGGTGAATGAGCCAGGATCAAAGAGCTTCTGTTGAATCGACGTACTCGTGATGATGAGATTGCACCCTTCAGTTAACACTACCATTCCTTTGATTTCTTTACCTCTCTTGGTGATGGCACTTGCTTATGTAACATTCAATTTCCTGTAATCAATACACGTCCTATGACTTGTAATAGTTGTAATTNCATCTTTCAGAAAATTTTTATATGGCGGAATGAGAGTGATGGCGTCTAAGAGTGGAACCCTGATCTTAGTGTCTTTCATGTATTTCTCAAAGATTCCCTTATACTTCTCCATGTTCTACTTTTCAAACCTTGACAGGAATGGTAATTACAGAATGTAAGGTGGAGGAACGAAGGGTGTGTCCTTCTTCTGCGTAGCAGATGGTTGTTCAGCTGAGCCTAGATTGACTCTGGCAACTGATGGCGGCTATGATAACCTATGAGAATTAGTTTTTGCAGGTTCTTCATTTTTAGCTTCATTTATGCTCAATTTCCCCCCATCTTGGTCAACATTTTCCTCAGTGTCATGAATAAAAGCTTCGCAAGATGCTAACTCCCGACCACTTCTCAAGGTGATGACGTTGATATGGACAAAGTCCTTAGGGTTCTGAACAGATTTCCAAAAAAGTTGAGTTATAGACTAAGGTGCAGACGAAGAAGCACCCATGCCTTCTAAGTACTTGATTCTAGAGTTCATTGCTTTCAACTTCATGTTAAGGTTGTTGTATGAACAATCCATGTGGTTCTTGAGTTCAGAAAACTTCTTGGAATTCTCCATTGCCCCATTTTCCTGACTCTATAGAAGTTGTTGTATTACTGATTCTACATGGGATTGTGGAGGTGGTTGTTGCTGTGGGACAAAACTAGGAGGTGCTCCCCCTTGTTGTTGCTGCTTGGGGATAAATCGCTTATTATTATTTAGCTGACCATAAATGATGAAGGGTTTGCCTGGTTGTTTGCTATTGTGGTGGATAGACATGATCTTGGAGATTTGCAATGTTGTTGCTTCGATAAGTGAGATTGGGGTTCTTGTATTTGATTAAGGCTTTGTTGTATCCCCTTGGTTCTGTATGTAGATTATCTCCTCTTTGTGATCATTCTCCACTGCTTATATCTGAACTTGCTCTTCCTCACTTATGAAGTGAACCTGTTGCTGCTGTCCAAGAAGGATATTGTCCAAATTATCATTCAAAGCCTTTATGTCTCTCCAAGTTTTGTCATCAGAATCATTGCTGTCCCATGGAGTTCGATCATAGTCTTCAGAGTAGATGGTATCAGATTGTGCTAGATTCTAAACAAGGTCCCATCCTTCTTCTACGTTCTTGTTCAGAAATTGCCATTGCTGGCTATGTCAAGGAGCATCCTTATCTTTGGTAGGGCTCCTCTGTAGAAAGTACTAAGAAGTGACTCTTTACTGAAACCATGGTGAGTACATTGCAGTGTACACCCCTTGAAACTCTTCCAAGCTTCACAGAATGTCTCAGCACTCTTTTGTGCAAAACTAGAGATTTTGTTTCACAACCTTGATGTTCTTGATGTAGAGAAGAACATTGCAAAAAAAGCTTTCTTGCAATCATTCCAGGAGGAAATGGAATTTTGGTAGAGCCTTCTCCCAGTGATGGGCCTTGTCACCCAAACATAAAGGGAAAAGTCAGAGTTTGAAAGCATCCTCACTAACTCCATTTATCTTCGTAAGACTATAGAGCCTGTCAAACTCGTCAAATGATCAAGGGGGTCCTCCACTGGCAGCCCGTGAAACTTGTTCGCTTGAACCATTGCAATCAAGTTGTGCTTGATTTCAAAGTTGTTGTTGTTGTTCACAACTGGTGGAACTATCCCATGGCGTTGAGTGAGAGTGTTTGGAGCATCTACAACAACAATAATTCGCCCACCACGAGGTACATTTTGTTCAGCCATTGGTGGAACCTGTTATTCTTCTTAAATGACCACTAAGTTTTCGCTTGGCTCTCTTAACTTCCTTGGTAAGTTTTCGATATTTTTAAGAAATTGTAAGAGATGTTTGTTGCCTTGTGATCTAGTGTGCATGCAGAATCACGTCTGGGATGAGCAATGATATTACTCATTTTTAATGCATAAGAGTGGGCATTTATGTCTTCTATTATCCATTATTGCGAGCGTTTTCCATGCACATTTGGTATATTTTCAGGATTCTAGGTCTTCAGGTCGTTTTGGAGCAAAATGATGCATTTCAGAGAAAATTAGAATAAATTGTCAAGATACAGAAGAAATGATCGATCGAGCACTAAAGAGATCAATAGAGCAAATCATATAAAGAAATGCACGATCAATCCTTCTTTGGATCGATCGGGCAAATGCTCCTGGAACTTTTCGGATAAAGAGAACGATCGAGCAACCTATAGAACGAGCGAGCAGTATTAGAAAGAGATTGATCGATCCCTAGGGAGATCGATCGGTCCCTTCACCCGAAGAAGAATGAAGATTTTCCAATTTTGCAAGACAAGTCCTCAAGTTTATCAAGTGTCCTTTGTTTTAATTATTTTCCTTTTTGCACTATAAAAACCTTTTGGCTAGGTTTATTTTCATTACGCTTATTACAAATTTTTTACTTTTACAGAGAGAAGGATCTGAACCCTGTATTTAGAGAAGATTTTTGAACTATGATTTTATATACCAATATCAATTTTCATCAATTGAATTATGTCTTCTTCTTTGTTATTATTTTTTCCTTACTTTGCAATGTCTGAGTAGTTCACTTGTTAGGTTTTAGGTTTTCCCAGGGAAATCATGTTTGATTGTTAGGGTTATTTATTAAGGGATTGAATTTGTTAGGTTCTAAGTCTATATTCAAACTTAATGCATGAATTAGCTTGATCAGCTAGCTCTTGATAATAGATTGATAAATACAAAGGGATTTGATTTAGAAACCTGAGCTAATATAGATGAGTAAATGCCTTTTCTTGTGGCAGTATTGTCGTAGGTGTTTATGAACCTATAAAATCTAAACAGTAATGCATGTTTGAATTATCTAAATACGGCAGGAGATTTTCTTTAGTAATTTGAGTATAGGGATTAATACTTCGGGAGGAGATTAATCTAGTTTCTGTTTTTTGAGTTGAGAACTATTTTCAAACAAAAATTCTTGCATGATAACCTGACTTTAAAACCTGACTACCTGTGGATTGCCTTTTTCCTGACGTGTTAAGCTTATCGTTTATAGCCATTTTATTTAAATATTGCTTTGATTCTGATACAATCATCTTATTATTCAATGTTAGCTTGATTTGAGATTAAACTGAAAGTTGTGTTGTCTGGTCTCTGTGGATTCGACCCTTTACTGTGCTACATTGATCTATCTTTGCAGTAAGTTTTAAGATTTAAATTCTAGATCTATCAAGCAACTGACTCGAGCTGTGTCGACGAAAATAATCAGACACTGCTGTATGTACCTGAAAACAAAGAAAACAAAGTGAGAAGGTAAATAGAAAACGAACTTGATCTCAATAGATCTAAAATCCAGAATGTAACAACAAAACACCCAATCGGCAAAGGCGCCAAATTGATGGTAGGATTTTTACTAGTTCAATCCATATTGTACTATCATCTTCATTGTAGTTTAATAGGTTGTCAATCCAATCAAGTGAAGTTATTATGCAATCTAGATGCAATCAAATCCAATTAAGTCAAGCCTAAAGATTTATAAAGGGTAGCTAATAACCTAAACTTAGTAGAACAAGTTGAAACTAAAATAGAACATATGAACCATCATGCATAGTGATGCGATCCTGGATCAATACTCTGATGAAAGGCTCAGGAGATTGGGATAATGTTTCATGAACTGTCTCAGAATAGGGCTAGGAATGCTCCAGGAAATCGGTTTGGCTGGGTCTTGTGGCACGGAAGGCGGACTGGAGCAGCTCGGATGACGCCGACCTGGAATGCGGATCAGGACGTGGACGAAGCAGCCGAACAGGACCTGGTCTCGGGTCGTGGCTCAAGACAATGGCTCGGGATGCTTCGATTTTGCGGGTATGGCCGAGACTATGTCAAGTTTTGGCCGAATGGGATTTTGATGGGAATTTAGAATGATTTGTTGTAGAATATGAATAGAATGATAATGGAATATCTTGATTGACTTGTGGATTAGTCAATCAAAAACGTAAGCTCTTTGAATCCTTTACGGATATAAAGTAGCCGTAATTCTCAATCCAATGAGCAAGAAATAGATTGATGTTCTGAAAACAACCTGATTTTTATCTTAAAACTTGCTGACCAAAAGAAGGTGTCAATGGGTTTGTGTTTATAGGCACATGCGCTTAGGGCTTTGCAACATAGCCCAAAACAACGAGACATGCAAGCCTCTTAAAGAAAAACAACTAGAGTCTTAAGGAAAACAACAAGACTTGCAAATTAAAAGGAAAGCTTCTAGAAGTGTCCTGGAAAGGAATCTTCTAGAAGGCTTTTTATTTTCTCAAACGCCAAGTATGTAAAATACTTATGCCAGACATCCTTTCATAAAGCTTTAACGAAAGTGGATAAATTGCCTCGTTAAAACCTTAGTGATTGGCCAAAAACCCAAAGTGAGATAAAAAGACGACCATCTCTACTATGGACAAAAGAGTGCAGGAATTATCCACTTAGCTGACTGGTCAGATATCTGGTTCTTGTGGGTTGATAATCCTGAACACTGGTAGGTTTCACAGGCTTGATCTTCTTGGTTCGAATGAAGCATCACTTGGGTTTTTGCACCAATTCTCTTGCTTTAGATATGGTGATCCTTCCTTCAGGTTCAAGCTGCTCTGGTTCATCTTCAAACTCGTCTATGATTACATCATCCTCCCCTTCTTGACAACAATTTGACCTCAAATCGGAATCTGCAATATAAAGAATCAAGTCAGAAACATTGAATGAACTTGTTGTTTGGTACTTCCCTTTTAGGTCGAGTCTGTAGGCATTGTGATTAATCTTCTAAATAACTTCAAATGGGCCATCAACTCGCGGCTTTAGCTTTGACTTTCTCTCTTCCGAAAACCTGTCCTTGTGTAAATGAAGCCAGACCAGATCGCCGACTTCAAATAGCATCTTCTTTCGCCCTTTGTTGGCATGCGTTTGATATTGTTGCGTCTTCTTCTCAATGTTGAGTCTAGCTTGTTCATGTAGCTTCCTGATTTGTTCTGCTTTCTTTTTGCCATCAACACTGCAACGTTCTTTCTCAGGCAAAGGAATCAAGTCTAGAGGGGAATTTGGATTAAAACCATATACAATTTCAAAAGGCGAAAAGAGAGTTGAAGAATGCTTAGCGTGATTGTAAGCAAACTCCACGTGGGGGAGAAAGTCTTCCCAAGCCTTCAGACTACTTTTCACCATTGCTCTTGAGAGCGTTGATAACGATCTGTTGACGACTTCTGTTTGTCCATCGGTTTGTGGATGACATCTTGTAGGAAAGGCAAGCTTTGTTCCTAGTTTCGCCAAAAGGGTGCGCCAGAAGTGGCTCAAAAATTTGGTGTCGCACTCTGAAACTATAGTTTGAGGCATTCCATGAAGCCTTACCACTTCTCTGAAGAATAGATTAGCGACACTCACAATGTCATCAGTTTTGTGACTAGCTATGAAATGTGCCATCTTGCTGAACCTGTCAACAACAACAAATACCGAATCTCGACCACTTTTGGTTCAAGGCAATCCAATTACAAAATCCATGAAAATGTCAGTCCATGGCTGAGAAGGAATAGGGAGAGGAGTATATAACCCGGTAGGTTGCGACTTTCTCTTGGCGAGCTTGCATATGGTGCATCTTTCGCAAATCCTCTCAACGTTTTTCTTCATATTCGGCCAATAGAATCTGGATTGTAGTCCGAGGAGTGTCTTGGTGACACCGAAGTGACCAGCAAGTCCTCCAGCGTGAGCTTCTCTCACTAGTGGCTCACGGAGTGATCCATGAAGAATGCACAAAAGATTGCAATAGAAGAGATAACCTGATTGCCTATAAAACTTCTCAAAAGAAAATTTAGAGCATTTGGCATATACATCTTTAAAATCTATATCGGTCTCATAGAGTTCCTGAATCTATTCGAAGCCTAATATCCTAGACGTTAAAGGAGATAGTAGAGAGTACCTCTGGGACAATTCATATACGACTACATTGTCCTTACCTTTCTTGTACTTTATGACGTAAGGAAACGTTTCAATGAATTCGATCCACCGACCAAGTCTTTTGTTCAGTTTCTACTGACCTTTGAGATGCTTCATCGATTCATGGTCTGTGTGAATCATGAATTCCTTTGGCTAGCGATAGTGCTGCCACACTTATGGAGCTCTAACGAGAGCATAGAGCTCTTTGTCGTAGGTTGGGTAGTTCAATGTCGACCCTCCTAGCTTCTCACTGAAAAACGCCACACGCTTTTTATCCTGAGTCAAAATAGCACCTATTCCTAAACCAGAAGCTTCACATTCAGTCTCAAAAGTTTTCATAAAGTCATGTAATGTTAAAACATGTGAATTGATCAGCTTCTCTTTTAAAGCCTGAAAGGCTAGTTCTTGTTGTTCCTCCCATTTAAATCCAACGTCTTTCTTGATGATCTCTATGAGAGGTGTTGCGACGCGGCTGAAGTCACGCACGAATCTTCTGTAGAAACCAGCTAATCCGTGAAAACTTATGACTTCGCTGACATTAGTTGGACTTGGTGAATCTCTAATTGCCTTGATCTTTTCGTCATCTACTTTGACTCCTTCTGCGCTAACAACAAAACCTAGAAAGACCACTTCATTAGTACAGAATGAGCACTTGGCTCGATTCGCAAATAAACTTCCAGATCTTAAAACATCTAAAACTTATTTAATATGAGTTAATGTTCTTGCAAACCCTTGCTAGAGATAAGGATATCATCGAAGTATACCACCACATATACTCCGATGAATCTCCTAAATTCATGATTCATTAGGCGCAAGAATGTGCTTGGGGCCTTTGTGAGACCGAATGGCATCACCAGCCATTCGTTTAGTCCTTGTTTGGTCTTGAATGCTGTTTTCCTTTCGTCGCCTTCTTTCATTCCGATCTGGTATAACCGCTCTTCAGATTGATTTTGGTGAAGATAGTAGATCCACTCAGCTCGTCTAATGTGCGTGGATTATCGTGTCATCAATAACATAATGGTGAAGTACCGACATCCAATCCCAAGATTGGATGTCGGTACTTCACCATTATGTTATTGATGACACGATAATCCACACACATTCGCCAAGATCCGTCTTTCTTTGGCATGAGCAGAACCGGAACAGCACATGGGCTTAGAGACTCACGGTTTTGACCCTTACTGAGGAGGTCTTCTACTTGCTTATGAAGCTCTTTAGTCTATGTTGGATTGGTGCGATATGCTGGACGGTTTGGTAGAGCGGAACTGGGAACAAGATCGATATGATGATCTATCCCACGTATTGGAGGAAGACCTTGCGGAATCTCTTCAGGAAAGACATCGCTATATTCCTGCAATAACTCATTCATCTCACTAGGCAACTCCTATGTTTGGTTAGTGATTTCAAAAGTATCCTTACGGATGAATTTAAAACATGTAAGCTCATAGTCATAGAGTTTAGAAAACTCATTGTGGTTTATGTAGAGGTTGGTTGAGATTTTCTCATTCTCCTTTTACTTGACTTGAATTTGATCTTGATAAATTTCGATAGGAGTGACTGGAACCAGCGTGATTCTTCTGACCTTAAATTAAAAGTTGTGCTTGTTAGTGAACCCGTCATGTATGACTTTTCGATCAGACTGCCAAAGTCTACCTAGAAAAACATGGCTTGACCACATAGGTATCATATCACACAATACTTCGTCTTCATATTTGCCTATCAAAAAATTGAGTAGAACTTTGTGGGTTACGGTTAGAGCTCCTCTATCATTAAGCCATTGTAACTTGTATGGATGGGGATGAGGAATAGTTTTCAGATTGAGCTTCTGAACCATGACTCCACTTGCTTCATTTGTACAGCTTCCACCATTGATGATTAGCGAACAAACTTTGGATTGTATGAAGCATTGAGTGTGGAATAGGTTCTCCCTTTAACATGTTTCTCCAGGCTGATTTGAACACTTAGAGTTCGTTTTGCAACCAGAAGTTCGCCTACAGTTGCGGATGCTTCTTCTTCTTCAGTTTCGGACCCATTGCCTGATTCCTATTGAGGAATCATCTCGCCGTCATCCCTGAGAAGGAATACCTTCTTGTTGGGACATTCTCTTGAGTAATGTCCCATGCCTTGACACCTGAAACACCGAGTATTACATAGATTAGTTATAGTTCTTGGTTTTACCTCAGTGTTTTTGTTTTCTTCTCTAGGCTGATTTGGTTTCGGATTGAAACTACGCCTATTGTTGGAGAAGTCCTTAGGCTTTGATATTTTTGGTGTAAAGCTTGGTTTGGTAAACCGTCTCTTGTTACGAGCTTTGATTAATTCAGCTTTGTGAACCATCTCTTTGATACCTCGATAATTGTGAAGCTCCATTTGATCTTGAATATCTCTGTTGAGACCCCCTAAAAATCGAGACATAAACATGTCTTCGCCTTCACTTATTTTTGCAAAGATTAGTAAGGTCTCAAGCTCCTGAAAGTAGTCTAGAATGGTTCTTGTTGCTTGAGCTAGCTTGCGTAGCTTGCTCAATATTTCGAAATGGTAATAGGCCAGAACAAACTTTCACCTCATCTGAACCGTTAGC
>OVBE01010683.1:4510-14784 GCA_900406425.1 Iberis pinnata
AACCCCCCCCCCAACTAGAGTCACACTGTCTCCCTTTAGAATGAATTTTTAGAACCTCCTCCCTTGAGCTCCCCCTCACCTAATTATAGTCTCGGCGCATTAATGGGTCAGCTCTCTTTAATGCCATTAAATGCGTATATTCTCTCTTTTATTTCGACTTGTAACAGCAAATCCTGCCATTACTTCGGAGAGATTCGTGGCGATCAATCAGGAGGGCGCCAACTTTATTCTGCAAGCGTTTGATGGGCTCGGCTCTCCTAAACGAGCTCAGCTCTCCGGAATGAGCTCAACTCTTCGGTTCGACCTCAGTTCCTCGCAAAACGCTCAGCTCTCAAGAATGAGATCAGCTCTCCGGAATGAGGTCTGCTCTACGAAACAAGTTTGGCTCTCCGAAATAAGCCCAATAACTAGGTGAGCCGAGTGAAACTTTGAAAATCCGACCTGAATGAGTTTTCACTCCCACATTGATCATTTTTCTTTAACTCTCTTTGTTTCACTTTCCAAAGAGTTTAATTTCCTTTGGGTTTTTTTTGGGTTACATCTTTTACTTTCGTGTCATTAACGGACTTTCGTAACATTTCTGTTTCAATGTAGTTTATATCTTTCTATTACCATAATTCCTACCTAAAAAAGCCAATTGTAAACTGATGTTATATTATAAAAGTGGCCAAATGTACTCTTCTATTTCCTTTTTCTTGTTCAACAAGCCATAGTTATTATAATTTGTTTGTTAGAAAGCCCTAATTTAACTAAAAACATTCATATGAAAATTTCTAAAATGGTGTATAATCCAAAACATTAATTTTTTTTTTCAAATCAACGCAAAGAGGAAATGTTGAAAAATCTGAACCGGTTAAGAAGGGAATGAAAGGGGGAAAAGAGATAAAAATAGTTAGCAGTAAATGGCCATAAATGGGATATGAAGAAGTTACATTTTTTTTTTTAGAAGTTACATATTTTTTGTTTGGATTTTACCATTAATAAACCTTGTTTGACTTTCTCTTCCCCTTTAGCTTTTTCTGTTCCTTCTCAAAACATAACGAGAAAAACAAGCAGAAAGGGTTAATGTTCTTCTTTTATCCCTGTGAGATCTCTTTCTTATATATTTCCTAAAACGTAAAATCTTTTCTTTGTATAATGTATCTAACGTTGCTTTTTCAATTGGGGTACACACATGCAGGATCATCAATCATGCTTAAGTATATTATCATCTTCTCTTTTCTCATACATTTTTGTCTTGGTGCGGTCCCTAAAACTCCGATTGATACCAAGAAATGGCTCACTCTTAATGGTAAATTTTTCCTATAACATGAACATAACACATTGTTTGTTTGTTTGTTTCTAAAAAAATGTTGGTTAATCTTTTAGGACAAGAACCAATAGTTGTAGCTAGAGGTGGTTTTTCTGGTCTTTTTCCGGAGTCGAGTCCACCTGCCAATGATCTGGCTATAAGCACTAGCTCCCCTGGGCTCACAATATTGTGCAACCTTCAATTGACCAAGGACGGTGTAGGCTTTTGCTTGTCTGATATTAGACTTGACAATGCAACTACAATCTCCACGCTTTTTCCCAAAGCTCAAAAGACCTATAAAGTCAATGGTCAGGACCTTAAGGGTTGGTTTGCTCTCGACTATTCTGCTGACACCATCTTCTCCAATATCTCATGTAATTCAATCTTCTATTAATTTCCTCTCTATTCAATGTTATATACATTTTTTCACGTTTGTGTATTATTGAGCAGTGGTTCAAAACGTCTTCTCTCGGCCTAGCGTCTTTGACGGCCAACTGCCAGTTTCTGCTGTGGAAGACATTCTCGACATCAAGCCTCCTAAGTTTTGGTTAAATGTTCAGGTTTTTCTTTTTTTTCCGAGAACATATATGATTAACCAAAACCTATAGAGGATTCTTGTTGAATACTAACTAAACTAATGTGTATGTAGTACGATAGTTTCTACATGGAACACAAGTTGAGTGCAGCAGAGTACTTGAAAAGCTTGCGATTCCGTGGCATGACTTTCATTTCATCTCCGGAAATTGGTTTTTTGAAGAGCATTGGGATGGATGCAGGGAGAGCCAAGACAAATCTCATATTCGAGTTCAAAGATCCTCAAGCAATTGAGCCTACCACCAACAAGAAGTATAGTGAGCTTCAACAAGATCTCGCAGCTATTAAGATGTTCGCTTCAGGCATTCTTGTTCACAAAGACAACATATGGCCCATTGACACAGCTAAGTATCTTAAGCCCTTCTCCACCATTGTGGCTGATGCACACAAAGCCGGTCTAGAGGTCTACGCTTCTGGATTTGCTAATGACATACGTACCAGCTTTAACTATAGCTATGATCCTTCTGCTGAATATCTCCAATTTGTGGACAATGGCCAATTTTCTGTTGATGGCTTCATCACTGATTTTCCACCAACAGCATCACAAGCCATCTGTGAGACAACTTGTTATCTACCCTCCTCAATTATATTTATATATATATCATCAAAGATTGAGTTAATAATGGCATATGTGCAGCTTGCTTTGCTCACCAAAACGACAATCTCCCGAAAGCAGGAAAAGCTTTGGTCATAACTCACAATGGAGCAAGTGGAGATTATCCAGGATGCACTGATCGGGCTTACGAAAAAGCGGTTGAAGATGGAGCAGATGTGATCGACTGTTCTGTTCAGATGACCAAAGATGGAATAGCTTTTTGCCATGACTCTGCAGATCTCACAGGAAGCACCACCGCCATGACAACTTTCATGTCTCGAGCCACCAGTGTTCCTGAGATTCAGCCTACCAACGGAATATTCTCTTTTGATCTAACATGGGCTGAGATTCAGCCTCTGAAACGTAAGAAACTGATTTCTTTTTCTAAAACTATCTTTCTCATTTCTTAGCTAACTTACTGTCTTGTCTCCAGCTCAAATTGAGAATCCCTTCATGGCTGAAGGCTTTACGAGAAACCCTGCAAACAAGAATGTTGGAAAGTTCATGACTCTTACTGACTTCCTTGAGTTCAGCAAAGCAAAAGCAGTCACTGGAGTTCTTATAAACATCCAGGCAAGCCTTTATTCTTTACCTCCCATTTATTTACACAAAGCAAAGCAACTACCCCTATTCCTAATGCCTTGTTTTGTTGACAGAACGCTGCTTATTTAGCCTCAAAGAAAGGTTTAGGGATCGTTGACGCAGTTAAATCTGCTTTGGCAAAGTCCACACTCGACAAGCAAGCAACCCAAAAGGTTTTGATTCAGTCAGATGACAGCTCTGTTTTGTCCAGTTTTGAGGCTGTCCCTCCATTCACTAGAGTCTTGACCATCGACAAGGAAATCGGAGATGCTCCCAAGCCATCAGTCGATGAAATCAAGAAGCATGCAGATGCAGTCAACCTTAAGAGATCTTCCCTCGTCACCATCTCTGAAAGCTTTGCCACTGGAAATACTACCGTTGTGGAGGAAATGCACAAGGGGAATATCTCTGTTTATGTCTCAGTACTAAGAAACGAGTACATGTCCATAGCATTTGACTACTTCTCTGATCCTACTATAGAAATTGCCACATTCATTGCTGGGAGTAATGTTGATGGAGTCATCACAGAGTTCCCTGCTACAGCTACCAGATACTTAAGTAAGTTTTTTAACTTAATTAATAATGGGCCCAAGACCTTAAACTAAAATTTTTTTTAATAGACCGGTTTTTAAACTAAAATTTTGAAAATAAAAATGGGTCGCAAACTCGCATTTGGTATGTTTGGCTTCAAGGCCAACCCTGAATGAAACACACAATCAAGATAGGATTAATTATTTGTATTTGATGAAAATGCAGGGAGTCCATGCTCAGATATTGACAAAGATCAACCATATGCCATCTTACCAGCACAGGCCGGCTCTCTACTATCTGTTGCAGCCAAGGAAGCACAACCACCAGCTAGTGCCCCAAATCCACCACTTGACACTAAAGACGTAATTGATCCGCCTCTGCCTCCAGTTGCAAAAATAGCCTCCACCAATACATCTGAAGGAGTTCCACCTCCACCTCGTTCAGCAAGCGTTGCCACTGCTGCTAATTTCGGTTTTTCCTTACTTGCAATGCTGGTCTTGAGTCTTCTCTAAAGATTTGACCACACCATAAAAAATTTCATGTTCCCTCCTTAGCATCTTCCAAACAGACACAATTTGCGCTATCTATGTGTTAAACCAAATAGCTGCAGTAAAGAGTGTTTTGTTGTACATATCAACGCTGTGAAGAAATTTTCTTTGTTTCTCATATGAATTGTCTGATTTCATTAGGGATTTTGAATCAGCTCATATAATATTTACCAACCTTATCCACCACGCAGTCTCTATTTTCATTATTGTTGTTGCTCTCGCCTGCAAAAAGACCAATGATCATTGACCAAAATTACATCAACTACTACATGAGTATTCAATATAGGCTTGAGCTTTTTTCTCACTTAAAAGTAGCACCAACTGATGATGTATAACTTCTATTTTTATTTCCTTGAATATGCATTGATCTCTTTGAAAAAACAAGATTAAATGTAAAATTAGGAACATTTTTTAAATCATTCAAAGGGGCAAAGTGTTATTCCAGATATGAGTGGAAATTAAAAAAATTTGAAGGAAATGGTAACAACAACAAAAATAATGTAAAAATGATTCAAGGATTGGCTTTTATGATTATTATTTATTAACAACAAAAACAAATTTACAGAAGAGGCCGGCCGGCCACGTACGACTTTTGTTAGATAATATGAGAGATTCGAAACTCATATTAATACACTAACGATATAATTATTAATAAAAAAAAAATGAAACGGCCGGTAAATTAAAAAGAAAATATCATAAATCTAAATTTTTAAATATTAATTAAAATG
Organism: Iberis pinnata; assembly: GCA_900406425.1. Taxonomy (NCBI): domain Eukaryota; kingdom Viridiplantae; phylum Streptophyta; class Magnoliopsida; order Brassicales; family Brassicaceae; genus Iberis; species Iberis pinnata. The sequence goes on from OVBE01010683.1 coordinate 9,380, forward strand.
AGGATAAAAATGCGAGAGGGAAGGGAAGAGAAGCAAAGAAAGAAGAAGAAGAGATGGAAAATGGTAATGGAGAAGGAAAAGGAGAGTTCATAAACCAAAATGGCGACTTCTTCCTTGATTCCATGTCAATGCTCTCCTCTCTTCCTCCTTGTTGGGACTCATCTCTTCCTCCTCCTCCACCTCCTCCTCCTCCGCATTCTCTTTTCCACGCTCTCACCGTCGACACCCCTTACCCTGACCAGCTCCATCACCCTCAGGTATCATCCTAAACCCTTAAATCTAAAAATGTTTAAGACTGATCACTAATGTCAACATCTTTTTATGTCAATGCAGGAGTCTAATGGTCCCAGCCAAGATGGGTTGCAGCAGGCACAAGGGACTGTCTCGACCACGAGTGCACCAGTAGTTCGTCAAAAGCCAAGAGTCAGAGCCAGGAGAGGCCAAGCCACTGATCCTCACAGCATCGCTGAGCGGGTATCTCCTTCATCTATTTCCTCTGTTTTATCTTTTGTTGTGGTTTCTGAAATGGTTTTTGTTTTGTGAAGTTGAGAAGAGAACGCATTGCAGAACGTATGAAGTCTCTCCAAGAATTGGTTCCTAACACCAACAAGGTACTTGCTACTCTCTCGATCTATAACTCTTGTTCTGGATCTGCATACAAGTAGTAACAGAATTGGTTTGATGATGAGATACAGACAGATAAGGCATCAATGTTGGATGAGATCATCGAGTATGTTAGATTCCTTCAGCTACAAGTCAAAGTACTAAGCATGAGTAGATTGGGAGGTGCAGGTGCAGTTGGTCCACGCCTCAATGGTCTCACCTCCGATGTCAGTTTCTTATGAATTTTAACTTCTAAAACAAGTCTGCATCACCAATCATCATTACCCTCATCATGATTTTTTGGATATACAGGTAGGAGGACGGCTAAATGCTCTCTCTGGACCATGCAATGGTGTAAACGGGAATGGAATTACAGCAGCAGGAGGAGTAGGAGGATCATCAAATGAGAGTCTAAGGACAACAGAACAGAGAGTTGCAAAACTGATGGAAGAAGACATGGGATCAGCAATGCAGTACCTTCAAGGGAAAGGACTTTGTCTAATGCCAATCTCTCTTGCAACCGCAATATCATCAACAACCACTCACTCTCGTGGAGCTCTATTCACACCTAACTCCATTCCCGCACCACCAGAGGAGACAAATGTAGCAGCACCAGCAGCAGCATCTGCAGCTGCTCCTGAAGCCTCCTCTACTATGGATGATGTATCTACCTCCAACGCTTGAACCATGTGTTTGTTTTAACTTGAGACACTAATATCTCTTTATCTATTTACTGTTTTTACTGTTAAGCATTGAATAATATAAAATATTTACAACAAAGAATATAACCGACAAGAGAGAAACAACCGTATACGGATACGTGTGTGTGTGGTAGATACAGAACACAAGTGGTGGGACCGGAAACTAAGAGACATGTGTCCCACTACTTTCCCAAATCGCTCTGTCAACGTAGCCATTGTTTGGTCAACCTTAATATAGAGCTGAAACCAATATGATATTCAAGTTGAACATTTCCACTTTCTTGTAGATATTATAGATAAGCCTTATCTATTGAAGCAGCCCAGCTATTTTCAGATATTGGACACCAAAACTTTGAATAGTCCATTATATGCAGAGGAAGAGACATATATATACAGCTAACTTCCTAACTAATCATTAATGATAATGAACAAACCAAGTCTAAATAACTAACAGCAATCAGGTTACTATATACAAATTTGTACGAGTGTGTATATGTATCATATCAACGTATTGTTTAGCAACTGACCAATAGACAAAGGCAAAATACCAGGATCCAGAAATGGGTCCCTTTATTCCGGTGTTGGAAGCTTACAAATCAAATAAAGACAAGACTTTTGAAAGAACCATAACAGCTCAAAACTAGAGGCAAAGGAAATGACTCCCCCATGATTGGTATTAAGGAAATACTCATTGATAGCATTGGCCTTTTGTCATCTACTCAACAGAATGTGTTTACACACCTAACAAAGACAAACAAAGACTACCCCGAATGAGGTATAATTGTAAAGCTTGATCAATAGTACAATGGTCACCAAGTATGTGTCTGAGATTGGGGTCAAAAAAGGATAGATTGATAACGAATTTAGAAATATGGGAGTTCTGATGTACGTACCAGGAAAGGGAGGAATTTAAGAAGAAGAAGGCTTGAAAGTGTACGGTTGAGGAAGTGAGATTGGACCTTTCCTCTCATCTCCATCATCAAGCAGTCTTTGAACTCTCTTGTTCCGACAATACTCTCTATCAAAATGTTTCACCTTCAATTTTTTTACTCGTTTCATAAGATACAATTCTAAAAGGAGATGCAAACTAAATAGATTGAGAGAGGGAGAGAAATAGGATACCCAGGAAGAGCGACAGTTTTTGACGAACTCGGTTCGAGAATAGCTACACTCCTTAGGGTACAGAAGACCTACGGACGCAATTTCAGTGGGTTTCTTTCCAGATTCCTTTTCCAGACAAGTGTAGAATGCATCTCTCGCCTGAAATTAGTCATCAATGTCTAACAATGATCCGAATCAGTCGCGTAAAAGCAGAGATAAAGAGAAAAACAACCCACCTTGTAGCAAGCTTCTCTAGACTTCAGAAGGACATCTTCGTGAACCTGATTAGGGTTCGTCGACATCAGAGCATCCACAGCCATTTTTACCATAGACACAGGAAAAAAAACAATAATGGAAACATAAGAAAGACTGAAAGAATACAGTGGCAAGCCCACTATACATACAAATATGACCCGGTTCGGCCCAATAAAGTACCAATTGTAAGAACCACTAAACAGAACAATTTTTCATATATACAAGAAAAACAGACATGAGCAGTGCAAAATTAGTTTCATAGAAACATAAACAAAATCGAGTTACATCAATCTGATTCTCAAATGTTATCTTCTTCAATTCCTTGCTTTTTGAGCTGTTCCAATCCAAAGTTTTCTTCTGGCTGTTTCTTCCAAAGGTAGTTGGCTGCATCTAACCATCCTCTATGCACTACAAACTTCTTCTCTTTTATAGCCCACCTCACTTTCTCTGTTCCAACATCCATAGCCACAACATGTGTGACTGATGCATCCACTTCAGTTGCACATGTGGCTCCTAGTCCCTCAGCCACCCTCCAAAGCGGGTGATCTTCCGGCCGAGACTTGGTCGGGAACACACGACTGAATAATACTTTACATCCTTTAAGGATCTCTTTCCGCACTTGCTTCAATAATGACCTCACGTCTCTCTTCGAAATGTCTTCTCCTCCCTCCTACAAAAACCAGATAAATATTTCAAATACCTAAAGAACAGCCAGACAAGGGAACTTTACAGTAAATTAATATTCAGCATACCTCAAAGAATAGACCATGAGTTTGTTTAAGTACTTTAAGAACAGTTGCAAGCGCCCCGTCCGATTCACTCTCATCACTCTTCAGCTGCGATAGGGACTGGAATTTGTGATCAAACTGTTTGCAGCTTGAAGCAAAAAAATGATACCTCTCTATCACAATCAAATTTTCCTTATGACTTGGCCATGCCTGTACATCAAAACAAGTATCAGCACATATGATGTTACCGAATACCATGATTAACACTGACATAAACATTGACATACTTACATTCTCCGTGTCGTCAAGAATCAAGACAGAGCTTTCTTGTCCCAGAACTACATCTAGACTTTTCTGATGTTTCACCGTGCCATCATCACGAGAAATGATCCGGTCGCCAAAATACTCTCCTTTTGGGTCTAACAGCTTGGCCATCTGCCGTGCATATGGCCTATCCCCCATAGTGTAAATATACATTACAAACATCTCGCTAGCTTCTTTTAGAAATGAGTGAACATATGGCCTTAATTTTGTCATCATATGCATAAAGTCCAGCATGAAGAGATTGCCACCAGATACATCTGAGATCAACAAAAAACCAAAAAACGTGTTAGTAAACCCATGCAAACAAGATTGAAGTTCACTGTACAAAATATCGTTGTAAAACAGCAAAACACAATTTAGTAGAATGTATCACCTTGAAGGGAATGTGAATGACTTTTCAAGTATTCCTCCTCTGGTTTCAGGTCCCTAAGTACAGTAGAATTAAGTAAAGTATGGTCTAAATCAAGAACTAAGCACAATTTCCGCTGGCGTTGCAAGAATCTCATGTCTGAATTACGCAGCCGGGAGATTTCATCTTGATGAAGCCTTATATCCTAAGCAAAACAGAATTCCCCAAGCTCAATAGTTAAAGACTAAATTAAGCTCTTGTGAAAATTTGTAAGGAATCAAATAAATTGGCATACCTTGTGTATATATCTAAATGAAACACCAGTTTCTTCTAATTTTTGGCCACAAACAAAACACATGTTCCCGAAGGAACCTGGGTGTTCGCATGCTCCTGTGCTTGAGGATGCTTCTACAAACGTCAAAGAAGTTTCACCCTGAATCTCCTCTTCATCTACAGACTCTAGATGCTCCAACTTTTGTCTCTTTAACCTAGAAGATGATTGAAAAACATGACTTTAAGGGGAATATACCAGTAGAGCATGAAGATTCAAATAAGAAGAATCCTACAACTATGAGAATAAAAAGAGCATGGAATGGATATACGTGAATTTACCTATGACTATCAACTTCCGCATCATCCTCTGCTTCTTCGATGGGGAACGATTCAGATGAAGAATCCGAGTCACTTTCCAACTCAGTTTCAAGGAAGGCAGCAAGATCATCGCTACTGGAGGAATGCACTGGAGAATCACTCGCGACACTCATCTGAAAACCAATCACAACTAAGAAAATCTGAGATATTTCATATTTCATAATGGACGATTCTCAAGGTGCAACCGGAATTTCTTATTTTGATAAAACAAAAGATAAATCAACATGAAGAAAAAAGGGCTGAAGCAATGTTAACAAAGGTACCACTATTTCCACAAATTCGGTAAATCACGAAAATCTGAACACACTTTCGAATCCCGAAACCCTGACTTAAGTTAACCATTCACTAAACCCTCTTTACAAATTCCGTGCCTAAAACTAGCATCACTCCTCAACGGCATTGAATTTAGGGAGGTGGTAAGATTGGTCTCTCAATGCGCAGATGAGCTAACACAATATTCAAAACAGCAAAACCAATATACATACCTCTCTTTTCAGAAACAAATCCACGAAGAGGTTTTTCTTCACCGCCGATTTTGGATAAGAAACCCTAGAAATCTCGTAAAACTTGACCCACGCAAAGATAAGGGATACTAGGATTCGACGAGCATGTTGGTGAAAAGATTTGAGAAGGAGAAACGAGTTTTTATTACCCTAACATATCTTTTATAAGCGAAGGTTACAGAGCTCCGAT
>OVBE01010684.1:0-14783 GCA_900406425.1 Iberis pinnata
TGTTTGTGAATTTGTGTGTGAAATAATGAGAGGAGGTCTTCTGGTTATATAGAAAAAAATTCTTATGGATTTCTGACGGCTAAATCCGTCAGAAATATTAAATTATTCGTTGGTAACGGCTAACAACGGATAGTTTACATCACGCAAATTAACTGACGGAAATAGACCCGTCATAAAATTTGTGATGGTCACTATTTCTGTCACTTTTTCTGTCACTTTTTTTACGGATTTTTCCCGTCAAAAATTTCCGTCACAAATCCCCTTGTTTTCTTGTAATGATATATCAGTTTGACATTATGCCCCCTCTTATTACTTTACCGAGATAAAAAAATTAAAGTGGCGGGAATACGAAAAAATCGTGACTCTTCGATTTTAAAAACAGGTGACTTTGAAGGGACGATTATCTCTCTATTTATTTCTCAGTTTCTCTCTTTATTTGCTCACAATTTCTCAATCTCTCTATCTCTTAATCTATCTCAAGGTTTTCTCTCTTCCCTTCCCCTTTCTCTCACCTTAATGTAACACTTTCGATATTCCTCACAAATAGTATGCATGCAATCTATATTTTGTGATTTCGATTTTGCTCACAAACAGTATGCATGCATTCTGCTTATCCTTTTAATGGGGAAATCAACTCCTCTTTTGTATTTACTTCTTCCTATATCCAATTTTAACACCTTTTAATTTTCTCTATTCTTCTTCTTCCTCTTCTATGGTTTGTTTTCAAAGTTTTTTTCTCAACCTTGTTCTCTTAAAACATATTTTATATTGCTTCCTCTTCAACCTAGCTATTCTCTTATGCTTTTATTACTTAAAATTTTTAATCTTATAATGTATTTGTTTTTGTGATGAGTAGTAGTAAGAGTTCGCTCGAGAGGGAATTAGTTCTACATGATGATGATGTTGAGGTTTGATTCTCTTGTGGCAAGTGTTCAATCTCTATCTTAATCTATCTCAGTTGTAACTGTTGTTTATAACACTTACAAGTTGACTTGACTTGAACATGTATGGTTTAAAGTCTAAATTCACAATCTTCGATTGATTCAATAAAGTAGTATCTGAATAATCTTCAGTCACAATCTCATTAACTTTTATAACCGAGTCACTATTTTTTTTACTTAATAAAATGTTGATGTGTTGTAATAATAACTCCATCTCCATGTTATTCATAATCATAATTTTTTTTACTCACTCGTAACTTGTAAAGTAAGAAAGACTCTGGTGTTTAGCAAACATTACTCATTCATATAGTAAGCATAAATCGATCGTAAAGTAAGCATAACTCAATTATGACACTTCCATTAAACATGACTAAGTCGTCAAGATGTTTCACTCATTCATAATGTAAAATAATCATAAGTCAGACATACACTAACGATAACTCAGCCGTAACGTTCATTTTAGATTTCATAACTCAGACGAACATTAAAAGTAACTTTTCCATGTCGTTTCTTACTGTATCATTTGTTACTTTCTAAGAAAATAATAATAACCCAACTGAATGATAAACAATAACTCATCTATTTCATATATTAAGCGTGTATAATAGGATTGAGCATTAATATCGAGAAATTTTTATAACCAAAGCAAACGTCTTATATTTACGTAGCTATGATGTGATATTAAGATACAGTGGTCAAAATCTAGATGATGTCTACTATGTCATAGTATTACGAACTATTATATAAATATTATGATATCTAGGTCGAACCCTAGATGATGCAGGTGTCATACCCCCTCCGTTTTTATTTGATTGATCTTTTAGAAATTTCACACATAATAAGAAAATAATCAATTTTGGTTACTCTTTTGTTTTGATAGAATATACACTTTCTCATATATATCAACCAATAAAAATGCATAGAAAATTGAAAAAATCAATTAGTTTAAAACTAAAAAATGTCTAAAACATCAATCAAATAAAAACAGAGGGAGTATTACACAACTATTATGTCATAATACGTTGATATGATATCTTATTACGTTACCGAGGTAAAAACATCTTTTCCTTTGTACCGTCTAAAAATGTTATTATATAAATGGTACGTGCAAATAACCCAAGAAGCCAGCGGTTACGCATTCCCAATTGCTTTTCCTATCGACTTATGCCTAAATGAGATTATCGCAAGATCCTTCTCGTCGGGAATCAAAACTTTTAGTTGCGTAAAAAATCATTCCCACGACACATCATTTTCAGTGTCAACCACAGCGAAAGATAGTGGAAAAATCTGAAAATTACCATCCTGAGCTAGTGTTGTGAGAAGCGTCCCTTTGTATTTACCATTAAGAAACATATTGTCTACGACCACAACTTTGCGCATGAAAGGAAACCTAACTATGCTTGCACCAAACAAAAGGAACACATACATGAATCTTCCACACTCATCGATATGAAGATGCGCAAATGTACCCAAATTTTCCCTTCTTATCATGTATAAATAAGAACGCTAGTTATCAAACCCAATCTCAGGTGTTCCCTCATCAATGTCCCTTGCACGTTGCAGTGACTTATGTGATTTCCAATATGGCATCTGTCCACGACGATTTGAATAAGTCAGTCGCATCAAATAATTAAGTCAATCACATCCAAAACATAACTCAACATAACGTTATAGTAACTCAGCCTTTATGATAAAATAACTCAGCATTACTATTAATATAACTGAGCCTACCATAACATAACGCAGCCCAATCTTTTGAATAACTCGGCCAAAAAAATAAATACCTCGTACCAAACTTCTTACTGAAAAAATAACCACTCGAATAAGGCAACCACATCATAGAATTAAGTTAGTCAGCCTTAATATTAAAATAACTCAGCATTAACGTTAATATAACTCAGTCTCTCATTATAATAACTCAGCCCAAACTTTTAAATACCTCTATACCAAAGTCCTTATTGATAGCTATTTGGACACACGCATGTACAACGGACGGACCAATGTCTCCGAGAAAGTCCATGTACAAGTGTCCTAAAATATCTGGTGTTGCTTGTTTATATCGAATAGAACGCTCAGTTACAAATCATGCATGTTTTCCATCATAAATACGAACAAAAAATGTCAGAGATACCCCTTGTTTAGAAGCACGAACTCTCAAAGGACTTAACAACCAATTTTTTTGTATCAGATATGTCTACATCAAAATCAAATTCATCCATCAATGCAAGAAGTTGTAGTCGTCTCACCAAATCGGATTTACTCTTGTCTCGTTGCCCTACCGCAAGTTGTAGCAAATCCATATCCAACCTTAAAACCTTTGGATTCACATTGCACCGCCTCATCGACCAGTTATGAGATCTCTTCTTGGGAGGTAGCATCATTGAATCTTCGTCTTCTACTGTAGACTCAATGAATGAGCTGAAGTTTCTTTCAAATTCATCTTCTTCGACCACTTCATCTTCTTCGCCTACTTTCTCTTTTTCTCCTTCCACTTTGCTATAGCAGTCGTTGTCATTTTCCTTGTAACGGACACCACCACCCTCACTGTAATCCTCACTATTAGATTCAATGTCTAAAGGTTCTCCTTCTAAGCTAAAACTGTATAACCTTTTACTCTTCTCTCTCGCTCCGTCATTTGGACTAACTTCGCCTTTTGTTTCCTCTGTAATCTCCATACAAAGACCTACATGTTCGATTTTCCATAGGCTTAGAAAACCTTGCAACTGTCGAGTATTAGAGACATAAAGTTGTGGAGTATCATGCGCCATTATTTTCATAGGTTTATTCGAGAACATGTAGTTCAGCTTAATATGATGCATCGACTCATTCAATCCGTAATCATCAAATACTAACTTTTCTACTACTTCGCGTCTTGTTTGGCCATCTACAAGCAGAACTCTACATCCTCTACTATCGGCGTCAAATACATATATGTTTTTCTTAACCCAGTTACTGGAAACAATAAGTACCCGATCCATAAGCTCTCAAAGAAATATGAACAATAAAATAAAGAAAATAGATGGAGAAGATGATTACTAAAGAAGAACCGGTAAGTCTATCAACAGTGCAAATAAAAATTCAACACCCTTTTTCTCATTTTTAACCTTCCACATCATCATATGCAATGGATGATGACATGGATGATGACATGGCATTGATGCTGACAAGGATGATGACAGGGTAAAAAGATAAGTCAGCCACAATACAAACACATAACTCAGTCCAAGTAAATCAGCCATCAAATACAAAATAAGTCAGTCGCAAGGTGAATGCTATTCTAGTAATTAATCTTTCGCTAATTAATCAGTCGTAATAGGCTGGGAAACTATAAGTCAGCCCTATCGTCAAGTAAATCAGCGGTCACATGAATGCTATTATAGTAATTAATCTTTCGCTAGTAGGTTAGTCGTAAACACAATGATTTTAACGTTAATCCAGCTGTTTACGGCTGAGTATAAGTATATTCGATGTATAAACATCCAATAATTCCACCGTTCATTTAATAACTTAGTCAGCTGATGATCATTAAATGAGCCGGCGAAACATAACTCAGCCATTTCATAACTATAACTCAGTACAAGTCATCCCGCCGAAGTATAAGTAAGTTGTAACTTGAGTGCATAAGTCAGCCATTATCACACAAGTCAGCCAGATTTTTGTATGTTAGTCGTAGCATAGGCTGACTTATGACTGTAAGTCATCCTTTAACACATAAATCAGCCAGTTTTTGTAAGTAAGTCGTCACGAGCGGGTGACTTTTTTCCGTAAGTCAGCTAATTTCTTTTAACTCAGCCGCGTTTAGTAACTCAGCTGCAACGTAACCATAAACTCAATTGTAACGTAGTAAGTAGCGCTTCATGGTTGCGTTCACTAATGCACGTCAGCGAATACCTACGTGGCGAATGACATACATGTAATTACGTTTTTTCACAATGTAATAGAAGGGCACACTGCGCATTTAAAAAATGCCAGTAATAATAAAAAAAAATTTGTATGGTTCTAGTCATTTATACTAATATATATGGTAGTTAAGTTATCTTTCCATGCTCTTTTTTCAAGGGACTGAATTTTTTGTAAGACGATTATGTTATGGTTTGCATTGTATTTAATGTTTGGACAAAAATCAAAAGATGTTTATGACTTCCTAGGAATCTTTGTAATTGTTTTTTTCTATGATCTTATATGGAAATTTATTTGTACATTCTAAAGAACACTTAATGCGTTGAAATGTTCTTCAATAGACTTTTGAAAATATTATTTTACACCTATGCAAACAATGACATTCATGTTTCTTTGAAATTCTAATTGTGCATTTTCGAATCCAAAAAGAAATCATTTCCATTGGTAATGACCAAAAGGAACTATAAATAAGTATTATATCTATCTTTTTCAGAGCTTTTCATTTACCTAGAGCTTTTTGTTTACCTAGATCTTATTCGTATCTATTAAACCTTGCACACTAAGCAAGTTGGGTTGCTTATACCTCATTTTTGATCATAAGTAGCAATAAGGAATGTACAGCTCACGGGATCAAGACGAAGTGGAGGAAAAATGATGGCTTATGTCTCTGTAGGGTAGATTGACTTAGGATTTTTAGCATGAAATGTAATAGCTTATGCAGAAAAATCACATTTAACATTTATGTTAAGAACTCGTTAACCTATCTATGAAAATTTATTTTAATGTTAAAGAATTTGAAAGAATTTAAATATACACACAAAAGCTAAAATATAAAATGAAGTATAAAAGAAATTGTTGCTGTTTGGATTTCGAAACCTCGATTTGTTTGGATAAAATTCAAGTCGATGTGTTGCATGTTGTTAAAAGAGCATTTACTGTTCTAGAACATGCTCTAGAGTATATGGGTTAGTGGCTTAAATCAATCCTTCCAATGCCTTAACCCTGATAAGACTAATCATTGTCATTTATGTGTGTGGAAAATTTAGTCTTGGGGTAAAATTCTGAATAAATCTCTTTCCTGATGGAAAAAATTAATGGTGGCAAGAAGCAAGCTATTGTGGTTGATGTGAACTCTGAGAATCGACCAGATTCGAATCCGCTGAATGTTGAAAATGTGAATGAGGGTGGTAATGTGAACGCGTCCACTTCTTGAGCCGTTGTTGCGGCTAGACCTGCTCAAGTGGGACTTGAGAAAATTTTGATGATGTTGGAACAAGTCCTGGAAAGATTACCTAGAGTTGGATCTTCTCCAGTGGGTCAGACTTTTGCGGCATGTAATCAGCTTGATTGTGGAAATTGAGGAGGATGTAGCCACAAGTGTTTTGGTTTTTGGGTGACTAAACTGTTTTTTTTTTTTAAATGATTAGCCGTGAAAAACCTTAAGAAGAACATTAAGTATACTAATTATTCATTCAATTTTATGTCCTAATGGTTGTGAGGTAACCTAAAACTAACAAGTTTCAAAACCATACTAATAGATTTTTAAATTTCAAGATACACAATAAGAACTTCAAGATTTTTCAAGAAAACTAGGATTATTATTTTGAAACATTACATTTGAGATGCTAATCCAAGAGACTAGAACCTAACCTCTTCAAGACAATACTTATTTTGTTCTTTTTGCTTGTGCAAACTAGAATGAGATTAAATACAATCTTTTTGAATTTTTTTGAATTTTTATTTTATTTTCTTGGGGTTTTATAAAGGGAAGATAGCTTAACTACCATACATTTTTGTATAAATGACTAGAACCACACAAATCTTTTTTTATTACTTGCATTTTTTAAATGCCCAGCGTACCCTTCTATTACGTTATGACAAAAAATGTATTTACAAGAATGTCATTTGCCATGTACGAATTTGCTGACGTCTATTAATGAGACGACTTATGGTTACGTTGCAGCTGAGTTGCTGAAACCTGCTGAGTTAAGAGAAACTAGCTGACTTACGGGCACAAGTCACCAGCTCGTGACGACTTACTTACAAAAGCTGGCTGAGTTAAGAGAAATTAGCTGACTTACGCGCATAAGTCACCCGCTCGTGACGACTTACTTACAAAAACTGGCTGTTTTATTTTAAAAAGGCTGATTTACGGTCATAAGTCAACTTACGTTATGGCTGACATACGAAAATATGGCTGACTTACGCGTTTACGGCTGACTTATGTACTCCTCTTACAGCTGACTTATACTTCGGCATGATGACTTGTTGAAAATTGCACTGAGTTATAGTTAGATATGGCTGAGTTATGTTTCGCAGGCTGATTTAATGCAGATGACTTATTGGATGTTAATACGGCTGAGATACCTATGCTCACCCGTCAAGAGCTGGATTAACGTTTAACTCATCATGTTTACGACTAACCTACTAGCGAAAGATTAATTACTAAAAAAGCATTCATTTCACCGCTGATTTATTTGACGAAAGGGCTGACTTATGGTTTTCCAACATATTACACTAATTAATTTGAGAAAGATTAATTACTAGAATAACATTCACCTTGCGACTGACTTACGTTGCACTTGATGGCTTATTTACTTAGACTGGGTTACGTGTTGGTATTGCGGCTGACTTATCTTTTTGCCATGTCACCGTCCATGTCAGCATCCATGGTCTTACTGATTCTTCTTCGGTAACCAACTTCTCCATCTATGTTCTTCATCTTATTCTTCATCTCACACTGAGAGCTTATGGATCGAGTACTTATTGTTTTTGGTAGCTGGGTTAAGAAAAACAGATATGTATTTGATGCCAACAGTTAAGGATGTAGAGTTCTGCTTATAGATGGGCAAAAAACACGCAACGTAGTAGAAAAGTTGGTATTCGATGATAACGAATTAAATGAATCGAGGCATCATATTCAGCTCAGCTACATGTTCTCGAATAAAGGTTTGAAAACAATGGCGCACGATACTCCACCAGTTTATGTCTATAATACTCGACAGTTGCAAGGTTTTCTAACCTTACGGAAAATCGAACCTGTACGGGGACTTTCTCAGCAACATTGGTCTGTTCATTCTTCCTTCGAGTGTTGGAATAACTATCACTAAGGAGTTTGGTATAAAGGTTTTTTGAGCCAATCTGAGTTATATTAATGATAGACTGAGTTATATTAACTTAAATGCTGAGTTATTTTAATATCAAGGCTGAGTTATGTTCTCGATGTAAATGAGTTAATTCCATTATGCGGCTGACTTATTCGAATGGTTATGTTTTCAATAAGAAGTTTGGTATAAATGTATTTTTTAATGGGCCGAGTTATGTAAAAGATTTAGACTTAGTTATATTATCGGTAGGCTGAGTTATAGTAACAGTAATGCCACACACTGATGGTATATCGGTTGTATCCTTTGATTCATTCTTGTTAAACTGATGTTTTGGATGGTTTTGTTGTTGTTTCTGAGTTATAGTAGTTTTGTAAGATATCAATTGCAAATTGTTGCTTCTGAGTATGGTTGAGTTACCTTTTTTACTTGACCGAATGAGGTTCAATTCTATACTTAGCCAATTTCTTCCGATTTTAACAATTCTTTCAGAGTTCTTAAGTAAAATATGCGCATTTTATAGATATTTTCTAACGGTTCCAATACAAGATTATGTTCCAAAACCAGAAAATTCCAAGAGGGGTTCATAGGATCTTCCGTCCTCAAAGAGGTCTACTGCCATTTTCGCCTGAATACCTTGAACATTGGTATCGTTTATGCCATAAAAGACGACGCCAAGCGCTTGACATTCAATAAACTTTTATGTAAATACCCCACAATCACCATATATATGGTTTTGTGGAACGTGTTTGACATCCATCCATCGAAAGGTAAAAATTTTATTCCCCGTAGGTTCTCGTTTGTCATGTGGAACATATTGGTCCAGCATCCATGGAATCATCTCTAGTAGCGGTTGAAAAGCTTCGTCTCCATACTTTATGGTTTACCTGTCCAATGATTGAGTTGTAGCAATCAATCCTCCCCACCTGCAGATGAACGTGATACACCACCCAATGATCAGTGCCAACTTGCTGCACCCGGTATAAGTGATCCACATCTATAAACCACTTATTTTTTGTCTGAAGGTTTTCAGGTAACATGCCATTTACTAATTTTTCATATTGTTCATAAAATTCGAAGGCATCCGGGTTTGGTTCGCAATTATGAAAATCGCAGCCCCACGAATTGCAGAACCAGCTATCGAGAAACCTAATGCGGTCACTCTAGAATGGGGTGGGTTTTTCCATGTACTTTCGAATGAGGACTCTAATATACGAAGCCATATGCTATAGAAATAAGCGTAAAATATCATAACCCAGTCATCGAAGAGTAAATAACTCAGTCACTTATATATAAAAAAACCAGCCATTAACTAAATAACCGAGCTGTAAAGTAGACTTACAATATCCCAAAACCATCAAAAGCTCTTATCCGTTCCCCACTCATTTCTTAAAGTAGTAAGCACTTTGAAGAACATACCCTCACTCTCCGACTTATTTTCCTTCCTGTACAATTAAATACAAGTCAGCTTATGCATAGAATGATGATAGAGTGATTAACAGATGGTCTTAAGGTCCAAACTCAAATTGCTTTAGGTGGTCCATGGGTGTCTTCCATTGCGCTGATTCAACAGGTGCTAGAGGATCATATATTGATACAGAAGGATTAATACCCTTCCTCATGCACGTCATCCCATTTGGCCCAATTTGAGGAAAACCTTGTGCTTCAGGAGCACATTCGGAGATACTTGACCCGTTATGAGATAATTGAACCATTTTCTCCCAAACAGGTTTTATTTTTTCCAACCTCAATTCTTCCTGTGCATCTTCATCCACACATTTCACGGCCACATTCTTCTTGTCTTTCGCCGTTTTCTTCTTATCATCCGCCGCTTTCTTCTTTTTCTCTTCCACCACTTTCTTCTTATCATCGGCCTTTTTCTTTTTTAACTCAGCCTCTGCCTTCTTCTTATCTTCATTCAGTTTTGTGTTTCGCCTCAAGAAGCATCCTTTAGGAGGATATTTAACGGTCTCATCGACAACAACAACCTCATCGACCTCACTATGTGTCTTCTTATCAACCCTACCATCGCCTCTTGCCACAAACGAATCCTCGACCTCACTCTGTTTCTTCTCAAACTCTTTTGCAGGGGTCTTAGCTGCGGGTAGACTACCATCAATTCCCTTAGGAGGAGGAGGAGCAACGGTCTCATCGACCACATTGGGAAAATCCTTCTCCGCCTCATGTGTCTTGGCCACTTCATCTTCCAAATTTGGTTAAACCCTATCATCGGCTCGTGCCACAACATAATCCTCAACCTCATTCCGTTTCTCCTCTACATTTTTTGCAGGGTCATGGCTGCGGGTGGAATATCATGAGGCGGCGAGTGCTATGTTAAAGACGGGTGGGGTGGGGGGGGTTGGGTTTATGAGAGGTGATGATTGTTTACCGGACTTTCACGTAAGTCCATTTCTTTCATAACCACCTAAACTGTCTCTCTAAAAATTAGAGGAACCATTTTTGTGAACCCCGCCATAATTGAGTCAGCTAACACCTGCATAGAATTTTCCATAACATCCAGCGATTCTACACCTATATTAGCAGTTTTCCCTATAGCTTTCTTCTGCTCCTTTGTTTGTAGTTCGGCCTCACCCGAGACTTCAGCATTCCTTCTTTTATTGTTCTTATCTTTCTTCTGCTTCTTTGTTCCTTGCTCGGCCGCAAGTGGAACGTCAGAGTCCCTCCTTCTTTTATTGTGCACATCCCAAAAACCACTAGCATATCGGCCTGTGTGTATGTCCGTTATCAAGTTCACAAGTTTTATGTCGTCTTCTTCATCCGGTAATTTAGGAAACAACTCTTGAAAAGACTCCTTCATGACCATATTCCTCACACAAACCTGCACAACTTAAAACATAACTCTGCCTTCAAATTCAAACAAACTTAGCCAACAAGTAAATAAAAACTATCCAACGCGTAACTTTGCCACAATTAAAAATAAAAACTAGATATATATAATTCGTAACTCAGTCACCAAAGTAATAAAAACTGAATAAAAACTCGGTCGTTGAACATGAGATACAAAACGTCTCAACATAACATAGCCACCAAATTATTAGAAACTTGGTCTGAAACATTACCTTGCCAAAACCGCTAATATAAAATTCAAAAGGCACTCGGTCATCAAGTTAATGAAAACAACTTAGTCATCAAGTAAATAAAAACTATCTACCTCATAATTCAAACAAGAAGAAAATAACAACTAGATAACTCAGCAGTAATACAAGAGATCCAAAATGTCTGAATATAACACAACCACAAAATTAAAAAAACTCAGTCTAAAACATTACCTTGCCATGATTAATGATCTCATCAGAGATGGCAAAATCTAAAGTTGCACGTGGACGACTTCCAGCCCATCGACGAAGCGGAATCTCATCGTTTATTAACATGTTCCCATAATTCTCTCCGAAGCACGTGACATATTCATACCCCCAAACCAATAACACGTGAACTAAACTATTGAGGGTGTATGAGTTACCATCTGCTCTCGACAACTTAATCGATTTTACAAGAGATTCAAATCCAACACGACCCCATGGGTATTCCATCATAGCATCATCGTCGAATACCATTTTTTCAGTTTTAAAAGGTATCCTAGAATTACTACTGGCTTGCATGAATAACAGGCCCAACCATTTGCGCTTTTCTTGACTCCATGTTGGACAGACACTTAATTATGTCCTCAATTCATCTAACTTGGGTCCCATCCCACGTGGCACATTCAACTCATTCCAGAAAGTTTCGTACTGCTCAGGTTCAGGTTCAAAACTTTCCGTTGGCATTGGGTATGTATTTAACCCAATTATCTCAGCAAATTCATTTAATCCAAACCTGATAGGTTGATCACGAACGATACTCCAAATCTCCATATGATTCTCGTGAAGCTGTCTACAAACTTGATAATGTATTGTCTTAGCAGACCACACGATCGGGTTATCACTTAGCTTGGCAATGATTCCAACAGGAAACGTCTTCAGCTCTTCCCACACTGATGTATCTATTTTCTCTCTAACATTCGAGATGTTTCCCAAACGGACATTGTGATTTAACGATTATTTTCAAGCTTAGAAGCCCTTAACAGTCTTGGAGGGTAATCCCGTGTTTGATATTCAGAGGAAAACATCTGATCATAAAAAGACAAATATAAATCATCCATATATACAATTAACCCAGCTGCGATGGAAAACAAAATCAACCATAACATAATGAAAAACTTGGACAGTGTTTTCATTTTTGTTTAATAATATTCAATGTCTATTAAGGAAAAAAAAACTTTCGGCAGTTTTTGTTTAAAATCCCCTATAATATAGATTTTAGTTTTAGTATAAAAATAAACAAAACTGCTAAAAACTAGTTTCCCTATATTTTAGGGAATCTATTTTTCTAAGATCTTGAATCGCTAAAAGTATAGATTTTGAAGAAAAAAAGCAAAATCTCTTTTAAAATCTGCAAAAAATCAAGGCCTAAAACTCAGTGGTATCAGAAATCAAACTCGGTTTTAACAATATTCAAACTCAGTAGCATTATATGTCAAAATTACTCGCAACATACAGGAGAACACGACGAGGGCGAATACGGTTTCGACGAAGACGATTTCGGAGAAGACGACCAAGACTAAAAGTAGGGAAATTAAGCTGTTGTTTTTATTTAGGCTTTACTCCATGTAAAATAAAAGAGTGTTCAAGAATATTTGTTTATTTATATGTGAAATGAAACTCAGACACAACAACAATAAACTCTGATCTGCAACAAAATCAAACTCAATTGCAACGTAAATCAAACTCGGTCGTTACAGAAATCAGACTCAGCCACAACATAAATCAAACTCGTCCGCAACAGAAACAAACTCATTCGCAACATATATCAAGGGGAATCAATCGCAACTTACCAGAAATTCCGAAGAGGGTTCACAATAAGATTTGGACGATGAAGACGACGAGCGCGATAACTAGATCACTAAACCGTATTTTTTTTCTTTAGTTAGAGTGAAATAGATGAGCGACTGAGAAATTTGATATGTTTTATTGACATGGAATACGGTTTAGTGACCTGGATTTGTTTATTTTTGAAATTTTATGCGGTTGAGTTCTCGTTTAACAATAGTTGAGTTCTGATTTCAAAAAATCTTAGTTATTAATCGAAGAGTCATGATTTTTTTTACCTCGGTAACGTAATAAGACATCATAGCCTCATATTATGACATAATAGTTGCGTAATACTTCCTTCGTTTTTATTTGATTGATGTTTTCTTTAGTTTTAAAATAATTAATTTTTCAATTTTCTATTCTAATAAGAATTCAACCCCCTATTTCTCACTTTTAACTTTTCACAACATCATTCACTAGTTTTGGTGTTTTTTTAAAAAATACAGATCTTGTAATTTTTAAAGAAAGATATTTTTACGTTTTCAAGAAAGAAAAGGAGAATCACGTCGCGTCAAAGTCAGATAAATTTTTGGCACGCATGAGAATATGTGAACAAATTAAAAGAGGAAACAGTAGTAAACGAACATCACAACTGAGTTATCCTACTAAAGGCCTTGTTTATCTTTATGTATTTCTAAGTTATGTATTTTACTTGCCGACTGAGTTATGATTAATATACGACTGAGTTAAAATCATGGTTATAACTTATAACTTTCAGAGGTTGCATAAAATACTGGAATTACGAGAAATTTTAATATTCAGAAATAATATAAAATACAAACAGCTAACAGACCACCATCAAATTTCAAAATACTCTAAGGCCACAGAAATCTCGGGACCGTCTTCCATCATTAACTGGAAAAAAAAAAGAAATTTAAAACATGACAATATTAATTTCAGATATAATGGATTTTAAAAAAGTTATTAAATACAAAACCGAGTGAAATAACCGAAAGAGGAGTATATGTAGGTCTGAGTCACTTGCTGTCATACATGAAGCGAACCGTGCCAGGATCAACATTTTTCAATTTACAATACTCAGACATTATTTTCTTCCCACATGTACGAACACTCATCACGAATTCATACTCATCCCCGACTATGAGAGTAATTTTGTTCGTATGAATTGTTCATGAGATGGAGATCTTGTTGACACCCAAGAAGACCCTGTCGAGGACCTAGGCATTGTAAAGAGATTTGTGGAGACAATTTTGAAGAATATAAAACGAACTAGTTTTGGTGTTTTTAAAGTGAGAGGCAATATAAAATGTAGTCACTCTATTTCTTTTTAATGGATGTTTTATATTTAAAAGTGTTTTATAAAATAAAGATTTTGTAATTTTGAAAGAAAAATTTTTTACGTTTTCAATAAAACGAGGGAAACTCACGTCGCGTCAAACTAAGAAATTTTTTTGTCACGCATGAGAATTCTGGGATAGAGTTTGACCTTGACAAAGTAATATCACGTCATAACCTAATAGCTGCATAGTAAGACATCATTTGCCTCGGTTAAAAACATTTATCGACATTATACGACTAAGTTATGTTTAAACGGCTAAGTTATTGTTTATCATTCGGCTGGGTTATTATTATTGTCTTATACATTTATAAACGAAAAGGATAAGTTATTTTTATTGAATGCCTGAGTTATATAATTTAAAATACACGACACGGCTGAGTTACATCAAGCTGATTATTATTTTTTAACATTTTTTGCTAAGAACTTTCATTAAGAAACACCAATGGAGGTGGTCACGTAAGCAAACCAGAAGTGCTGATGGTAACAAACTAACAGTGATTTCTTAAACCATCCTAAAATCAGAAATCCCTAGGTATAACTTAAAGAAAGACTTAAGCATTCTTAGACCACCTTCATTGGAGTTGCTAAGAAGATCTTAAGAAGATTTCTT
>OVBE01010685.1:0-14782 GCA_900406425.1 Iberis pinnata
AACCGCTAAACGCTTTGGCAAACCCCTACCCATTCATGAAGTGGGGAATGGACGTAGTAGGACCTTTCCCGGTTGCAATGAGCAAACACAATTTCCTGCTGGTAATGACTGATTACTTCACCAAATGGATAGAAGCTGAATCCTATACGGCGGTCAAGGCCAAACAGGTTTCGTGTCTAAACTACCATAGACTTCCAGTTCGGTAAAATCAAAAAAATATACAAAGTCGTTAACGACTTATACGCTGTATGAGCATTGCAGGTACAAGACTTTATATGGAAAAACATAATCTACCTGCACGGCATCCCCTATGAAATCATGACTGACAACGGCACCAATTTTTGTGCAAAAACAGTAAAAGCGTTTTGTGACAGGTGGACGGAGAACCAGTCGCACCATTAATTGAACTACATTATTTAACATTAACAGATTACTTATTTCTCATGTTCTATGTGTAATATCCGATTAAATCACTCTATGCCGATGTATCCACAGGCGAATGGACAAGCTGAAGCCATCAACAAATCCATAATTGACAGACTAAAGAAACGTCTCGATTCTAAAAAAGGACTTTGTGTCGACGAACTAGACGGCGTCTTATGGTCCTACCGAACTACACCTCGGCAATCCACCAATCAGACCTCTTTCTTTTTAGCACACGGAGTTGAAGCCTTAGCACCATCCGAAGCAGCAATATTCAGTTTATGCCAAGACAAGCTGCCAGAGAATGAAGCCACCAACAGCGCAATGCTACTTGATTCACTCGAGGACATCGAAGAGATACGAGACAGAGCATTGTTACGTATAAACGCCTATCAACAAGCTACAATGCGATACTACAACAAAGGTGTGAAGCAGAGAAGGTTCAAAGTAAGAGACCTAGTCTTACACATGACCTACACAAACACATCAGAAGAAAACGCCAGTAAATTGGGAGCTATGTGGGAAGGTCCATACAAAGTATCCAAGATAGTCAAACCAGGAGTGTACGAACTAAAGGCTACAGACGGAGCGCCAATCTCAAACACTTCGAACGCTACCAAACTTAAGAGATTTTATTATTAGGTTCCATTGTACTGTGAACTACGACCTGGCTTGATCCCTATTATCAGGTTACGTAGGCAACCCATTGGGTGCAGCTATTTCAATTATTAAAAACCATCTTGATCACAAGTTCAACGATCTCCGAATCAATCTCAGAATTTTTCATAGTACTGAAGTATCTAAACGTACATATCCTACGCTAGATGGGAATGTCGGCGAGATCAAAGTTTTCTCGTCATGTCTCCAAAGACCATTAACAAAGCTGAGATATGTCTCGCGTACTCCTAAGATGAGTACTGAACACGTGCAAAGTCACAAAATTCAAGCTTAAGTCTCTATTAAAAAGCCAAGCTCCGACTCGCGCACTCCTAAAGACGAGTATTGGGCGTGTGCAAAGTTACAATGTTCGAGCATAAGACTCCACCTATAAGCCGAGTTCCGACTCGCATACTCCTACCGAGAGTATTTAACAAAACTAAAGTTTTTATCGATAGATCACTTGTCAAAAAGGACAATATGCAGGTCGCCTCTTTTCGGCTTTTAATAGGGTGAATGTTCAGCTCGCACAAGAGCTAGAGAAACATCCATTTACCTTAGCCACATATTTCATCAAAACAAGAAAACCAAACTCTGGCTCACAACCAACCACCATAGCGAGATCAAAGCTTTCTCATTAAGTGTCAACTAAGACAGGCACGTTTTACCGAGTTAAAAATGTAAAACACAACAAATATTGCAACACATTCACCGAGCTACGGCTCTGTTTCCATTATCAAAAGGTACCAACATTACATGGTTTGCAAAGAACATAACGACGACCTAACAGACAAACGAATCAGAAAACATATATCCTTCTAAAAAATGACAGCAGGACCACCGACAAACAAGGCAGATCCTAATCCCAAGAAAAACCAAAAACTACCCCAAAGGAACACAAGAGGTACAAGGCAGACCAACCCCAACCCTAAGAAAACCGCAAAAGCTGATCCAAAGGAACAGGTACACCCTCGGCGTCGCTGGATTAGCAGGTTGGACCTTGGCAGAAGCATCAGACCTCGTTAAACAGAGGTCGCAAGCAGAAGTCTTCAGGTGTCAAGTCAGTTATATCTAATTCATCGTATTGCACTTTGTACTTCTCTAAATCTGCTTCAAGCTTCGCCATCAGCTCAGCAGGCACCACACCGCCTTCTGCCACTATGATCCGAACGCAGTCCAAGGTCCCTTTGGCTTGAGAATAGGACTGGATGATAGGATCGGCCTTGTCTTGGTCCTCCACGTGGTGCTGAAGCTTCTCAAGCTTTGTTGCACACTCAACTTGAGTCTCTCACTGCGCTAACACGACTTGCAAAGCTCGGGAGATTCGGAGCCTTTTCATCTCTCTCTCATGCAACTTCTCGAGAGCGACATAAGCCTCTCGTAGCTCGAAGAACTTAGCACCTGCTTGGTCCTGAGCTGCTTGCTGATTAACGAGCTCTGCCATAGCAAACTCGTAGGTGCCCTCGAGCTTAGCCCTCAGAGCGGCAAGGTATTTGGTATCAAACACTGCAGTGTCACTTAGCATCCTCTTTATGGCAGCTACCTGGATAGTCAGCTTTTGATCACCTCCTCTTGTTTATTCAGCTTCAGCCGATCTTTAGCGATCCATTTCTTGCCTTGGTTGACCAACTTTGACAGTATAACCAGTTCGTCCTCATTACTGGAAAAGGCTCGGAGTTTATTCTCATAAAAGGCAACAAGCTTATTGGTCGTCACCAAATTATGCGTAACAAACAAATATGGGAGTTAAAACTTATACGATTTCACCAACAAAGAAGAAGAAAGAGAAGAAAAGGACCTACCTGGCAAGCTTTCCATGATAAAGCTTCATAAATTTTAGGTCCCATCAGTCGATCTACGGTAGGGATGATCATACTGTTGGCCCCGAGGTGATACACTAAACCCGCGCACGCCTGCCTATCTTGCGTGAATGAGAATGCCCAACTCCCCTGCGAGTTGTCCTGCCTTGCCGACTGGGAGCTTCCTCCCTCAGTATCTTGAGGATTTGCATCTTCCTCCTCCTCTTCTTTCTTCTCTTCCTCATCGTCATCATCACCATCTGCGCCAAGGAGATGAGGAAGTTCTTCGGCGAAGGTCTCTAAATCACCATCTACGGGATCTATATGTGCAGTCATTTCTCCCAGAATCTGAGAGACTGTTGGAGTTCCACCAGTGACAGCAAGTGGTGGAATTGTCAGGTCGGTAACAAGGACACTTGTCCCTAAAGTTTTTCCTGTAGCATGAACTTCCTGTTGCTCCTCAGGAACATTCTCTGTTTGTTGGTGTTCCCCAGCCAAAACACCATCATTTGTTATTTGTCCCTCAGCAGGGACCTCTTCTCTCGAGTCATGTTCCTCAGTTGGAACAATGGTTGAATTCGGCTCTTCTCCCGAGTCGATGATCACCACTTCACGAGTTTCACGATCCCAGTTGGATCGTTATCTCCTAAAAGGTTACCAGCACAGGACAAGGGTCTTCGCTGCCCGCAGAACCAGATGTCTGCTCTTGTTTCCTATTCGAGCTAGAAGCTGATTTCCCTAGCTCAGCAGCATAATCGACTATAGGTTTCGGACGTCCCATACTTTTGTTTTTCTTGACAGGATAAACGTTGAGCTCCCAACTGGCTGAAAATAGCAATTCACAGTTAGGACGATACTTCTCTTAATAAATAGCAGGTACCTGGTTGACCTCACCTAAATTAATGAACGGAATGCTCTGTTGGATGCGCTTGAGGTCGAACTGCCCGATGCTAGCGATCCCTGCCTCTTGAAACCGTGAAAAATCTTCAAGAAAGTTTGGCGAAAAAGGACCAGAGTTGAAATGAAGCTCTGCAAATAGGGAAAACAAACCTCGGTTAAAATAGTCGACATTTTCCAAGTATCAGCTCGACTTTCCTTGGTGGTATCTACCAAAGTTCTCTGCCCATTTCCTTTTTAGGATCTTTCCCACGTCGGCGACGGACTCCGGCACTACCTTTAGAAAGAAATATTTTCCCTTCCAGTCATAGATCTTCGTGTTTGGCTTGGTCTCTATCAGTTTGTACTTAGGCATGAAATTGATGTACATAAAGCCTGTGTTCAATTTCATCTTCTTCTGCACCACCGGGTTGATTGACGACATGTTTTCCAGGAACCTAACACCGACCTCAACCCCAAAATCGTGAGCATGAGCTATTATGGCTATCATATGCCTGATCAAACGGGCAGATAGCTGCGAGATGGCGATCTTCCGCCTCGCGCAATATGGTATCAGCAACTTCGGTAGAGGAAGCCAGACGTGACACTTCCTGAAAATAGCTTCGTATAAACAAACATAACCTTGGGGACAATTCCAAGGTCGTTCATGCGGTTTGGGGATCAGGAACGGTATCCTGTTAATGAAGGAAAAATCTCGAATGAGATCTCGGATTGTTCGTTTCGTGCATCTGGTAGGCGCGAGACCTGTCAGCTCGTCATCTGGCTGGATCCAGTTCCCTTGGGGAGCTCGTTCTTTAAGAGAAACCTCTAGGTCGGCAGCGTTCAGGTCGTTGCGAGAAGCAGAAGACTCGTTAGGGTTTACACGGGAGGTGGACATAGTTTAATGTCGGCAAAATTAGCGAGTTGTTGCAAATAAACCAACGAGCTGAAAATTCTAGAGAGACTAAGAAGAGAGAAGGGAGAGCGATTGTACCTGCGAAGAAATTTTTGGAAAAAGTGAAGTATAAGAATGAAGGTGCGAGGGGGTATTTATACCCCCCGAAGATAACGGTTTCCGAAAAACAAAATCATTGCGCGTGGGAATCTCTAAAGGTGCGACGTTTCAATTTCCCCTACGAAAATAATTCGCGAAAGGCTACAAAGCATTAAATTCACTTCAGCCAAAATAGACTATTAATTCTGGAAGCTCAATCGACGACTTGCTGCGCCATCACCGACCTGGGGGGACTAACTGTTGATATCAGGTTTAGCACCTGTCCAAAAGCCCATTTCATCTGAAGGCCCATGTGGGCAACGACCTAGGTGGTCCAGAGCGACCTAGAGGGCATGAAGCAAGACTGGGCCGATATGACGAGTTGGGCCTTCCACCTTGAAGCCCATTAGGTTAAAGCATGTAATTAGGGTTTAAAACATGTATTCTTAGTATAAATACCCATGTAATTATTCTCCTAAAGATATATGAAATTCTTCTTGAAATCTCCAAAGCTAAAACTCACAAGATCAAAGACTTAACCTAATTGTTAAGTCTTTATTCAACACTTATTTAATTTTTTTCAATTTTTATTTTAAAAATACTAATTTCTAAGAAAATACTAATTTCCTAAAAGTGTTTGACACATGTCAACGTCTGGTGAATTATCTGACATGTGTCTTCATCTAGTAAGTTAAGCCTGACACCTATCACTATTTGGTGAGTTATAATTATCATATGTTCTGCTTTATAAAATAAAATTTGGCTACCTAACCTTTTTATGATGTCTTTTGAACACTATTTTCTTATTGATAATTGGCTATAGGGGCATTAAGTAATCTTGGATGTAAATTTAAATACTCCTTCTGTACAATAATATAAGATGTTTTGGTTAAAAGCACGCATATTAAGAAATTATGTTTTTAATTTAAAATATTTTATATATTATACATTAAAAACGCTTGACCAATCAATACAAAGCTGGTATTTCATTATTGGATGTGGACTATTTAATAGCGTTAAAATCTGCATAAAAATACAAAAATATTTTATATTTTGGAACATAAATAATTCTCTAAAACATCTTATATTATGGAACGGAGGGAGTACATTTTAAATTATTGTCATTTTAGCTATTGTGGGCGTATAAATTAACTCGGGTCAATCTGTTGGGCTCGGGTCGGTTCGCGGTACATAGAGAAGGAGAATGGGCAGGTGCGGACCACTCCGAGTTAAGTTGTACCTAGAGAGTCCTCGGTGCACGGAGAGAGCTCGTGCGCGGAGAGCTTGATGAGCAAAGTGGCAAAGCTCAGCGAGCCGTGGCGATGCTCCTGAGAGTGTTCGTGATGACCATGCACTAAAAGCCGCGTCGGTGCTCCTCAGAGTGCTCGTGACGATCACACACAGAGATCTGTGTCGATGCTCCTGACAGTGCCCACAATAACCACACATGAAGATCTGCGTCGGTGCTCCTCATCGTGCTCATGATGACCACGCACAGAGATCTGCATTGGTGCTCCTCATAGTGCTACCAAGATCATCCACTTCGAAGCCCATGAGTAGGAGAGGATGATAATGGGCTAGCGCGGCCTATCACGAGCTAAGCCTCAAAATCGTCGTCTTAATTCGGGACGAAGCCCAGAGTGGAGTTTTTGAGAGAAGCGTGAAAGATAGCTGATCGAATGGTTACAAGAAGAATATAAAGGGATGTAACGTCAGATCATGAGAACTAAATGCGCACTGAATGCAAGAAATACACTCTAACGTCGCAGAGAGAGCTCTATAAAAGGAGTCTCAGAGGGACCCGAGAGGGGACTGAAAATCTTCAGTAAAACTTAGACACTTGAAAGATGAAAGCTTGTAATCTCTTAACAGAACATGTAATCAAATACACGTTTTAATAAAGATATACATTTCTGTTCATCTATTCTAAAAATATTCGGTGTGAGGGAGATTATGCCCTCATATTTGAGGGAGATTCTGCCCTCACATCTATCATTTTTTTTTGCAAAAAGGATGTCGTTTTAATTTTTCAATGCAGAAACTTAATGAATTTGACTTTTCCGACTAATAGAATAATTGTAATTCTTTTTTCTATTGGTTGATTTAAGATATTTAATGTCATTTTTATGAAGACATATGTTTTTTAATCTGTGTGAAAAATCTAAAATGACAATCTTTAAAAAAAAACGGAAGGAGTATGTTATCTTTGTCCACAAAAACTTGATTTTGTGGACCTAAGAAGAATCGTCTTTTATAATATGTTCATACATAAAATACATATTATCTTGTCGAATAAATATATAGTAAATACTATTTTCGTATTTTACATGTTTTGGTATAAAATCTTCTTAACCAAAAAATGAGAGATTCAGAATATAAATGCAAACGTTGACTAGAATTGTTTTCTTACAAACATAAACATAAATAATCTCCAAATTCTCCAAAGGGAAACAATTTTGATATTTATAGGACTTTTAATTTTCTGAACACACCACTATCGGTTGCAAAAAACCTTGATGATTTCTCTTTCAAATCTTGTGGGATCTCTTTGATGCTTGCGGATAGGCCCGTTAAAATTCCGGCTGGATTTTTAGAAGATATTTCGGTGAAGATATGGGATGAAAATATGCTCAATAATTTTGTTGTCATTGATATGAAAGAAAAACCCAATGATCCTCTCATTCTAGGAAGGCCTTTCTTAGCCACTGCTGGAGCACATATTGATGTGAAGAAAGGGGGGATTGATCTTCATCTTGGAAAAAAACTGTATTCAGAGATATGACATCAAAGCGATAAGGAAGACACCTACCATTGACGGACAAGGCTATTGGGTAACAACAAAAGATCTCTTTCTATTGAGTGTCTAGAAGAAGCTAGCAATGGTAAGACTAGTTTCAAAGGTGAAAAGAAGGAATACAAAGTTCTAAAATGGAATGACATGGAATCTAGTTGACAAAGGAACTCCTACAATCCTTTCTGAACCACCACAAGCTTGAACAAAGGCAAAGTCAAGCTTAGAGACTTTAAACAAGCCAACTTGAGAGGGAATCTCATGTTGTCTTTTTGTACATATCCTTTGATTCACTTTCTTTTCATGTTTTTAAATAATGTTTTGGATGTTTTGACTTTGGACCATGTTTTGGTGATTGATTAAACGCAGGAATCGGCTACTTGGACGTTCATAAAGGAAAAATGATGCATAAATGATTTGGTTTTAACGACTCGGATCAGTATTGAGATACACCTTACACCTTTGTACATATTCACATATTAGTTCTTTTTTTACATTATGTTAGTTTGTTTTCTCTCCTAAACTTTCCTTTGAATCTTTATTACTCAAGGGACTGTGTAATTTAGGTTTGGATGAGGGTCTAGGAAGCATCTAACCATGTTTTGTTCTCTTGTTTTAAATTTTGCATCTAAGGCATAGAAAATCATGAAAAATTGAAAAATTTCCGAAAATCATTTTCTAAAAAAAAGTGTTCATTTAGTTGCATTAGTCATACTAGGATTGTATTTAGTCTTGTTAGATCTGTTTGCATTTTCATGGGAACTAGGATGATCTTTGCCTTGTAAATATGTTGCTTTACTAATTGATGTCGTTGTCCTTGTTATTAGTTGTCCAATGCATCTAGATCGAATCTGAACTAAAATTGAACCATGCTTTGAATGTGAAATTGGATGATCTCTACTTTTCTAAAGCATGTTGTGATATGAAGTTTGTCTCTATCTGTTAGAACCTGAATTTGATTTTCATTTATCATGCCTATTCACTGGATTTGAACTCATGGATAGAATATAAATACTTGGATTATCTTTCACCGTTTTGCCACTCTTGTTAATCCAAGTAGATTTTCCATCATAAACCAGCTTTCTTTCAAGCCACTTGTTTATTAATGAATGTTAGGCCTTTTTTCGACATGAGCTTATATAAACTGTTAGGTTTGAACTGACAAAGATAGAATCTCATGTAGCTCTGGTTCACCATTTTTGAACTAGATAGGATAGATTGGGAATTGACTTCGGATAAAGGGGATTTGGAAAAGAAGGAATGGTTTGTACAAAAGTAGAAAGAGACAAAGAATTTCTAAGATAGCTTATGAGGGGAACAATAAGAGAAAAGAAAACAATATTATCTAGTAAAGGATTTTGGGAAGTAAAAAGGGTTTGGCTTAGCGCAAAAGCGAAAGAAAGTGATATGAAAGTGGAAAAAAGCCCGAGAAATGATAAAAGAATGGAAGCCATAGATCTTTAAAGTCAAAGAATTACCAATCCGCTAGAATTTAATAGAAAGAGAATCCTCTCCTAAGTTTAGTAGTGATGAAAGAATAAAGAAAAAGGAATGAGAACCAAAATGGTTACTTTGGGGTTTCAAGGGTAGAGATAGGAACCATCATCATGTTCGAAATAGGAAATCTTTTAGGAACCATCATCATGTTCGAAATAGGAAATCTTTTAGATTTTGTGTTTATGGGTAGATGAAATCATATTCTTGTATGCATCTAAGTGTTCTTACCTTTATCATTCTACTAAAACTCATCTCTTTTCTGAGTGATCCTTGTTTTGAACGGAAAAACCACAGCATAAAGGGACCATTTTTGTCTCTTAACCAATCATTTAACCAAATGAGTTCATTGAATTTGAATAGCATGATTCACGGTTTCCACTTAATGAATGTTAAAGAGATGAATGGATTTGAATTCATGTGAAAGTTAGGATTGATCTTAATTGAGTTTTGATGAGTATGACTAAGATTTTTAAGTAAAATGAGATTGTTTTGCATTTTAGANACTTTATCAGCATATTTTGGTTCTGAGTTTCCACCTTCAAACTTCTTCTTCAAGTTTATGAATTACTTGCTTGAGGGCAAACAAAGATTAAGTTTGGGGGAGTTGATATATTAGCTTTTTGATACTTCTTGACATTGTTTTTGATTTCCTTTTGAGTTGATTAACTTGCATTTAGGTACATATACATTGTATTTGCATATAATTTCATATTTCAGGTGTTCAAGGTGAGTAGAATCAAAAGAAAATCAATTGGATGCAAAAGAGCTAAAAAATGAACTTAACAGATGATCAAACCAACATGCCTTAAAGATCAAGCGATGTGGGGATTTTAAAATGGTAATTTCATCATGGAATCTTGAAGAATATTTTAGCCATGCATTCAAGCTTTCTAACAAACCAAAAATCACCTTAAACACTCCAGGAAACTGCAAGATATGAGCACACAAAGTTGTGACCCTCTAGATTTAAAGCTCCAAACTGTCCGCCCCCAAAGATTCATCTTTTACACCAGCTTCAATTGAGAATTAGGAGAAGAATCTTCCATTAAAGTTGAAGCCCTTTGAGTCATCTTTACAAAGAGATTTTGCACGCCATCATAGCTTCAGGTGAGAGAGTTATGGACACCAAACTGAAGACTGGTCAAGCTATCTCGCAGAAGAAAGCATATCGGACGAATTCACCCGATACACATGGTCTGATATGAGCATATCGACCAGTGTGTATCGGTCCTTATGCCCGATAAAAAATGAACAAATGATATCGGGCAAAGCGTATTGGCTGAAACACCCGATACCGAGCTGGAAAAAGTCAAACTCAAGCATTGACCAAGAGTTTTACCCATTTATTTTTTGTGGGTTAACCCACATGTTTTGGGTTAAATCAAGACCATTTAGGAGTAACTATTGAATTTTTTTCAAACCTAATTTTTATTTCATGTTTTATCTTATTTTTTATCTTTTACTCTCTTTAGAACACTTTGTAATCTTTGAATCTTTGCTTAATTTGAAGTTTAATCTTTGTTTTGGTTGTTAATCTTCTTCTTTATTATGTTTCTAATCAAGATTCTACACATTTTCATCATTAGGACTTGTGTATTATCTATGATTAAAGAGTAGTTCACTTCTAAACAAATGGCTTAGGTAGATTATGGTGATTAGATGATTGAATATGATGTTTAGGAATTGATTAGCTTAGATCTTAATTCAGTAATTGTGATTAATGCTAGATTTGACTTGATCAATCAAATTTATACTCTAGGTGAATTGTGCCCGAAAGGTGTTCAATGAAATGCATGAACCAATTACTGTTTGCTAAATGATGCTATCCAAGAGATTGTATTTAGCTAGTTTAGTGGTTTATAATGAATTAGAACTTATTGTCTCTTAATATGCAATTATCCAAGAGATTTTTTTAGTTACATGATTTGGAGAAGGATTAGTGTTATGGGAGTGGATTAGTCTAGTTAAGAAAATTCTAGACCAAGGATTAGAACCGGAATATGAGTATTAGCATCATAGAACGTCATTTCATCACCCGAGTCGATTGCCTTTGCCCATTTGATTATCCTTTCCTTTTGATTTAAATTTCAACTAGTTGACTTTTCCTTAATCGATGTTCAATTTTGCTGTAATTGAATTTTTAGTTGACTTTTATTTATCGTTATTTAATGCATAATTTTGATATTTAGAATTAACCCACTTATTGATTTAGCTTAGACTAAATGATATTCTTGTAAGTTTAAGTGTGTTGATCATTCTGATTTGGATTGATACCTATTATGCTGCAATGATGATGATGATGGTATATTAGGAAGTGAAGTAGTTTAATACTGAAAAATCCTACTACTAGGATCAGTGACGATCCCTTCACCATTGTCGTTAGATCAAAACCTCCTACTTCTCTGACAGACAGATTCAATTGACCTCGAGGTCTTCCTCCCCTAGCCAAGTCGTCCTTCGTGCTATGTCACCGCAACAGATCTCTCCTGATGATCCGTCGTGTAGCTACTACTACCCGCGTCGGAGATCTTCGTGAGCTTGGAGGGAAAAAATGAAGATCTGAAACTGCTTCTAGAGAAATATGCATGGGAGAGGTCATCGGCGATGGAGTAATCGACGATCCCACGAAATGCGGTGCAAAGGATTGTGGCTTGAACGTGGTGGGTGAACTCGCACTTAGTTCTCGCCGACCGTCATCCTTAGATTCTGCAAGCATAAGAGAGAAGAAGATTGGAGAAAAACAAGAGAGAGAAACGAAATAGATTTAAATTTCAAGTTGATATGCAAATTACAAGGCATGATTGTTGAAAAATGTATCGAGCGCAAATATGTATGTCGCAAACCTCCACCTCTTATGTAATAACTAGCTTTATTACTTTTTGTTTATTCTAACCAGTGGATTTAAGATAACAAAGTACAAGAAACATAAACCGCAAAAATTTAAAAACAATAACATCTAGAGATATAAACCAAAGCCAGCAGAAAAACTGGAAATCTTTGGATTCATAGGCCACTAAAGACAGTCAAACTAAAGATAAAAGTTAAGCTTCTCACTACTGACAGGAGCTTCAACAGCAAACGGAAACCAACCCCTAAAGCCTGAGCTTTTGAAAAAATGGAGCAAAGAAACTTGAGAAAAGCTGAGAAACTGTAGAAGCGCCTAACATACTAGAATGCATGAAATGCGAAAGTTGAGCCTGGAAGAGAAAGACGGGTGCACCACTAGAAACACCTAACTTCTAGGAAAGATTGAGATACAACACTCGGGAAGTCATAGCAACCGAGAATAACAGGGCCAAACGACGACCCGTACAACAACTCCATTAACTAAAAACTCTGCTAGACAGAAGAGGCCAATACAAAGGACGAGAACCTAGCTAAGCCGGAAACCAAGACCACTGGCAAACGAATTTCCTGTGAAACCGTAGAGGTCCGAACAGCCACCACTACAACACAATAGCAACCAAGAGCAAAGATTGGAGATCTACTAACTTTAGGCCTAGCGCCGCTAAGAGGAGAGAGATAACAAACCAGAAGCAGAATAACGACCACTTAAACCACTGCTAGAACCCGACACAAAATCAGGGACACCGTGCGCCGCCGAGAGAGCGAAGGGAGACAATCATATCTGACCAAAAGCTACTGGTCTACCACCTATTCCATTCATCATTTTCTCTAATCGCATATACATGAGAGGCATCACAGAAAACCGACCGGCATGAAACTAAGCATAATCACAAAACTAAAACAAGTTGTACATAACCATATGCAGAATATATCACGAGCCACACCAGATAGCCTACAAAATCAAATCCACAACGCCAACAACCCAACCACGAGAAAAACCAGAACCGATACAAGGCGACTAACACCTAAACCATGAAGCACCACCCGAAAACTGAAAATTAAAGAAAGAGGCCTTTAACTTAACCAAAAGTGATGCAAGAGGAGCCTCCATGGAAGGCGACATCGGACGAGGGCCAAACGGCGTAGCCATCAAAGGGATGCTGGATCAGAACAAAGATAAAAGGGAGTGTCTCCCCGCCATCAGAAGGAGAACCACAGGATCTAAAGAAAACAAAGTCGGAGCCAACCACCCTCTAAGGAGATCCTCGTCCCCGGACATCAACGGGCAGCTTATCGTCGAAGCTCACCTAGAGTCGGAAGAGATGCCCTCACACCAGCCAAAAAAAGAGATGGAGACAAGAAGCTACCGGGAGACTTGAACAAAAACTACTAGCTGGGAAGACAAAGAAAATATGAAAGAGAGGCGGCAACCGGCGGAAATCGACGCCGCCACCAGTGAAAAGCTAAGCTCTTAAAACCTTGGAAAGCGTGTTTAAGAGGAGGTTAGGACGAACATGCCAATCTACTTATAATTAATTTATCTTTACAGGAAATCTCTGAAGGTACATAACCATTGACATTTTTCTCAGTTCATGGAATTTCCTTCGATTTCGTTAATCCTTGATCACATCCAGGTAAGTTTGACAAAGCTATAGATCATCTAACAAAATCCATCATGCTAAACCCTACTTCAGAAATTTTTTATGCTATAGAGATAAACAATTTTTACTCTTATCTCTCTCTTCCGGCTGAATGTGGATGATCATTCTAAATATATGCAATTCTTATTACGCAACTACTGCATTTCTGATTTTTAAGAAGCCAAATGCTGCAATTCAAGATGCAAAAGAAGCTTTATAGATAAGAATTTGTTGTTGAAAGATTGATAATTTGTTGGTGTTTTGGTGTGTATTGAAGAAACAATTCTGAAGTGAAAACATTGTTTAAGAGATTTGGAGTTCAGCCACTAGTGATTGAGTTGGATGAACTTGGTATGTCTAATTTTACTTAACAATTCATGAACTGATTAGCTTAGATTTATTAATTGACTTGATTATTGACATTGAGGTTTTTCTTATTCTCAATTAGCTTCTTCTTTTTCTTGTTGCCTTGTCGTTTAATTTTTTAGTGGTTTGTTTTGTTCGTATATGCTTATTAGGTGGTTTTCTATTCATTAATTGAAACTTAACCTTGAGTAAGGTTTAATAGAAGGTGTTTTTTGAATTTGTTATAATGAGGACTTGTAAAGGAATGAATCTATTCCAATTACACTTATGTAACTTGATATTGAGTTAAACTTGTATGCAACATAATTTTGGTTTTTTGTTTAGACTAGTTAGAGATATGTATATTGGTTTGCTAATGTACATATATTGGTGATGGTTCAACATTTTCAGCTGAAGCTAGTGGTAAACTAAGAAAGAGTGCTTCAATTCATGTATCAAAAATTAAATCTAAAGATGTTTTTATCTTTTATGCCTCAATCAAAGAATATATTGATATTCAACACATCTTAATATATGCAGTTTCAAAAAAATATGTTGAACAATGTAATATATGTAGTTTCAAAGTGTATGTTGATTTATTTAATTGTTGAAGAAGGGTATGTTCAATTTTTGTTTTATTGTGGGTGAACAATATGTTCTAATATATGCAGTTTTAGTTTTAAACTGTAAGACAGAAGAATGAAGAAGAGGAATAAAGAAGAAGCATAAGCATAAGAAGAAGAAGAATTTATAATAAGGAGAAGATGAAGAATGAAATAAATAAGAATTTGTAAGTATATAAGAAAAACATGTTGTAATTGTTTTTGTTTTAAGAACCAAAAAGTTCTCCACTAATGGAAGAATGTTTTAGTTGTTAAAATTTTTAAGGTTGTTAAACTCAAAATTAAATATA
>OVBE01010686.1:0-14782 GCA_900406425.1 Iberis pinnata
TTATATTAAAATAAATAAATAAAACGTAATTTATAAATATATATATATATACATATACATATTCATATATATATATATATGAATATTTTTAAGTTTTTATCTTACAAATAGTGAAACATATATGTGTTTTTAATTGTTAAATTTTAACTATTCTTTATTTTTCTCACAATATTCTTTTTTGTCACCTCACGGTATTTTTTATCTATATAAGAAGTGATATTTTACTAATAATTTTATATTTATTTTAGAAATTTGAACAGTTAATAAATATAACAAGTCTTAGAAATCATTATTAACATTCTTCATATTAGTTAAAATTCTACAAAAAATAATAATATCAACACTAGTATAAAGTAATATTAAAAAGTATAATATAAGCTAAGTTAAAAAACAAAATCAAATAATAATCAAAAGTTAAAAACTAAAAACTACCATTCAAGTTTTTTTCAAATCTAAAATCTACAGCAAAATCAAAATCTAAAAACAAAAACCAAAAACTAAAAACTAAAATCAAAAACCAAAAACTAAAAACTAAAAACCAACAAACATTCATGGCCTTAGTCTTTCAGCCATCATAAATTATTATATGTTTCAAATAAACAACACAAAATCATTTAAAAAAAATTATATTGCTATTAAATTTTAGGAAGAAGTTGAATTGTCCAAATTTTTTCTTACATAAACCCTATAATTCGCATACAAGTTGAAGTTGAAAAATGTATTTTTCTAGTTTAGTGTACTATTTCGGTTTTTCGAATACCCAATTGGGTATTAGGTCGGGTTGAGTTCAGGTCGGATATCCAAAAAATATTAGCCTAAGATCTATTTGGGTAATTGAAATTCTCGAGTCTAGTTTGGTTCGAGTTTTTTCAGATAGTATTCGAATTGGGTTTGAGAAATAGGTTTCAAGAAATATGCCAGACATATATTTAGATATTGATTTGCATATTGTTTCTGAAATAAAAAATTTATACTGAAATATATTTGTATAAGATTTTGAACTGAACAATAAACAAAAAATTAAAATCAATAGAAGTAAGACAACTACAAAAATAAATATTTGTAATGTGATAGTTTTGTAAAAAAAAAAAACATAAAAAGTATTAAATATATAAATGTACAATGTTGGGGAAAGTGCAATTATGGACAATTAATCGAATCTAGCTTTTTAATAGAAGAGTTATACAAAAAAGAGTGCAAGTATAGGGTTTTGATCTCGTCTAAATGGGGTCACTAGGAAGCCTCACCAATCGTGTTGTTTCTCTAAACAAAATACTTCTTACAAATACATTTTATCTAATTTAAGTGGGTCCGCTCCTGGGTTTAGTATCCTAAACATATATGTAAAAATAAGAGTTAGATAACGGTGGGTAGGAATCGGATACGAGTATTCAGGTATGAAAAATTAATATCTAAAACATACTCGTAAAAGTAAGAATCAAGTAATAACGGATATAGTTCGAGTAAAGATCGGGTAAGGTAGTTAAAATTAATATTCGTTTAATATCCGGACTCGTAATATACTATATAATTTGATTAATATTTGTATTAAATTTTGAAAATAGCATTTTGACTATAATATTCTAATTTTATAAAAAAAAGTTTAAGAAAATTAAATAAAATAGTAACAAAACCAAAAATATAACATAATATAACCGACTATATAAGTTTTTAACATTTATTAGATCATATACTTTTTATAGCACAAAAATTTATATTTATTTAGGACATTATTATTATTATTATTATTATTAGGTTTCGAAATAATTTTATAAATTTAGAATTAAGGTACCCAAATAATTACTTTTACCCCATTATCCATTTAAATTTTTTTTCTTGACCCAAAACAGATAATTATTATTTTCAAACCTGACTCTTACCTGTAGGTATGGATCGGGTTACCCGACCCATTTAGGTGAGGTCAGGGAGCCAACGGTTCGTTTTATCTATGAGAGTTTCCAAAAGTTTTGTGCTACATATGATATGTTAACTCATGAATCCCTTCATTATCCTCTCAATCAAGATCATCAACCTGTTGATCCTTTTGTTGGAGTTTCTTGATGAGAATCATGTTTTGGAGTCCATGCATGGCTATCCTACTAGCAGATGTTATGATGTTGGTTTGCTGGATAAAGAATCAGAACCTCCAATAGTCGCTCGGTACAATGAATACACCTTGGAGGATTCCGCATGAGGCCCTCATTCTTCATATATATCTTCTTTTTAGGCATTAAACGTAATGTAGAAGATAATGATGTGGATGAAGTGAGTCCATCTAATCGAGAGCGTCTGGATGAGACACATCCTATTGTGTTGAACAGTTTGAGTTTAGTGGTTGTCTATCAACCACCCAGGATGCCATAAAGCTCCTTCATTGGTACTTTGAAAAGTGGGGAAGCTCTTTGATAGTTTAATACCTAAATGATCTTATATACCTAACATCGTGCTTCTCATTGAAACTAAAAAAACAATCAGGATTATGTATTGCAAATTTGTAATCTATTTCTCCTTGAATATTATTATTATTATTATGATTACAAATTTACACTATAAGAAAATATGTCTAAACTGACGGAAAAAATGGTCAGGAATCCATCACGAGTAGGCATTCCTGAAAAAAACCTGACGTGTATAGTCCGTCAGTACTAGATGGTCAGTAAACAAAAATCCATCAGAAAATGATTCCTAACGGAATGCTGACGGAATACCTGTCAATAAGTGTTCCGCTGACGGATTACTGATATAATTTCTGATGCCACATTCTTTACGGAATATGGCCGTCAAGAATTTGATTAATATAATTATCAATTAATGGTTAAATATAATTAACGTATTCTTAAAATTCGAAAAGTATTCATAAAATTAAAATTTGCAAAATATTTACAAAAACCAAAAATAATAAAAAAGATTTGATACAACCCATAAAAAGTATAAAACGAAAACTAAACTATTATGGTGGTGGTGGGTACCGCTAAACCATCTAAGACATGAACACGTCCATATGAGCCTTCATCTAGGCTTCCATCCGAGCTTGCATATGATTTTGCTGGGCTTTAAGCTGGGCTTCAAGGCGAGCTTGGATCTGAGTTTCTTGCTCCCTTTGCGCAACCCTCCAAAGCCGCGTTCTTCTGCCTCATCTCCTCGTCTCAACTAGGACCCCTAGATCGAGAGGATCCCAGGAAACAGTAGGACGCCATGTTCCCAAGCCCTAACATGCTCTCCTTCTATTTCTTCGTAGCATGCAAGAAAAAAAAACAAATCATTATGTTAAGACGTTGTTGACATGAAATATTTAAAATGTAATTTAGATGGTACATACCTGAGATGCATTCTCGTACTAGGTATCGAGCGGGAGGTCGCCACCATCAATAGACTCCTGAGATGCCCGCTCTTGTATCAGCTTCCTTGTCGTCTCCACAACCTCTCGAACAAGCGGATCTTGCACTCCATAAGCTCGATGGACGTCAGTCGATGGTCAGTCTCACGCTTTTGTTTTAACATGAGAATCAAAATTAGATTCAATATTTAATTATTAAGTTTGGTATATTTAAAAGGTTTACATACCATTTCAGCGGTTCGAGTGACCGCATTCTTGAAACCGGTATTGGTAGTGGAGATCCCCCTACCATCTCGTGGACTATACAGGTTCTGCTTGTTCGTATGTGACTTCTGTTTGGTCTTTTTTCCTCCCAGTATTTGAGGAAGCCCTCCACGACTTCCTCAGGCCTCCCCGTGTTCTTCTTCCCCTCAGTGTACCATGCATACTTCCACGCATATATGTGGTTAGTGTACACACGGGACACCTTAGCCATAAACTATGTCTTGACTTCGAAGGTGATCGGGGGTCCCAGTTCAACTCGAGCTACAATATTATAATATTTTTAAGTTAGTAACTATATATATTAATTTGTTTGGTAATTTGAATTATATAATTCATAACGCGAAACAGTAGAACCAATACTCCAGGTTATCGCTTAGCGTATCCTTAAACGTCTTGTATGCCTTGCGTAGTAGTCTTTGCACATGAGTACCAAGAGGAGACCCATACGAGGGTCCCGAGAACTGTCCTGCTCTTGAGGAATGTCCTGGTCCTGAGGGATGTCCTATCTCTCGCTGTCCTAGAGATCGTATGTAACTACTGAAATGTAAGGTCAATATTTAAAAATTATTTGTAACTTTAAAGTATTTTAATAATTTATTAGTAATTATTTTAAATAATGATTAAATTATAATTACTTATAATTTGTGATTTTAAAATATAATTTCTAATTTTTGTATTTTTAAATATAGTTCGTAATTACTAATTTTAATTTATAATTTTTAAAAAATTATTTAATTAAATTTTAATTTATATTTTAACTTAGAAAAATCTAATTAATCAACCTAAACCCTAAACTAAAATCACTTTCCAATGCAATTAACATTTAACAATTTCATAATTTATCCAAATCA
The DNA here is from genome assembly GCA_900406425.1 of Iberis pinnata. Taxonomy (NCBI): domain Eukaryota; kingdom Viridiplantae; phylum Streptophyta; class Magnoliopsida; order Brassicales; family Brassicaceae; genus Iberis; species Iberis pinnata. The sequence continues at coordinate 4,453 of OVBE01010686.1, forward strand.
ATCTAAATCAACAAATTTCAAAAATTCAACAAAACCCTAAACATCTAAAAATTTCCAAAATCAACACCAAATCAACAATTCTAACATTTTAAACCCTAAATTAAAAATCCTAACAATTCTAACAAACACCTAAACATTAACACTTTCCTAATCAAACTCTAAATCACAAAACACAAAACCTAAATCTAAGATTTTTCCAAATTCACCAAAAACCTTAAACTTCCAAAAAATCAATAAAATCAACATTACATCACCTAAATCTAACCCTAAACACTAAACTAACCTTGGATCATCCATTTAATTTGTTTAGAATATGTTGAAATGCTTGAAATTGATGGACTGAGCTCCAAATCGCCGAAAATTAGGGTTTATGCTCGAAGAAATGGGGAATAAGAAGAGTCTAGTTTCTGTTTTTATTTCAAATATCTTGACGGACAGATCCGTTAGTAACAAAAAATTGAATTTTCGCATGTTTTCATTTTTTGGGAATCTGAAGCGCGCCAAAAATTTAGGGTTTCTGACGGATCCGTCAGGAATCCATCTGGAATTACTGACGGATAACCCTACATCCGTTAGGAATTACCAAATATTATTTAGGGATTGATTTAGGATTTAAGGTTTTGATTAAAATTATTAGTGATACTTGAGATGAATGATTAGGAATTTATGTCCATATTGTGTTAGTAATTACATTCCACTAACAATTCGTAAATGTACGTTTTACGTTTCGAACTTCAAGATTTAAGATTATATATCGTTACAAACACTTTCGAGTATCAAACATGTGTTTGTAAATTTTTATGAAAATTCTTTTTAAGATTAATTATAAGTATGAAACATGAATCACCCCATACATTAGTATGTTTACTATAATTGTTAACATTTTTAAAATCAAAATCCTTGATTTTAGGGATTTAAACCCTAAATATTAATTACTGACGGAATCCTGACGGATCCTAGCATGTTGTAAAGACACGTCATACATCTCTTCCCCATATTTCCATAAGGTTTAAAACTCATATATTAGTGGTTGCAAAAACACGTCAAGAGATCGTTTCAGATGTTCTGGACCTAGTACAAGAACATAGAGAAATAGAAACTCTCGGTTCATAAACTAAGATGGCGGCAAATTGTAAGGTGTCACGATGACTGGCTATATAGAATACTGTCTATCATACTTCCCGAATGAGCTGAATCCATTTGTACTTAATCTAAGATAAACATTTTTTGCCTCGCATGAAAAATCTGGATAAGTAGACTCAAAATGACGCCAAACTTCTACATCAAAAGGATGTGTAATCTCTCCATCAAATCTATGCTCATCATGTCATCTCATTGTTGCAGCTGTTCTCTCATACTGATACAACCTCTTCAACCTATCTGTTAGTGAGAAATACCACATCCTCTTGTAAGGCACTGAAAATCTACCGCTTGTATCCTTATACCTTGGTTTGCGACAATATTGAAAACTCGTCCAGGTGTCGTCGCGTCTCCAATAGATCATACATTTTTTGATGCACATGTCTATAAACTGATACGGTAATCTAAGCCCCAACACAAGTTTTTGTATCACGTAATATGAACCTGGAACATTATTATCCTCTGGCAATATATCTTTCACAAACTTGGCTATTGTGTCATTTGCATTCTTAGGCAAGTTATAATATGTCTTTATACCCATCGACCTACTAGTTGATGATAAAGGTGAATGACCATCTCTACATCCACTATATAATGGCTCATTCGTTGCGTCTAACATATCAAAAAACTGTTGTGCTTCTAAATTTGGTTCTTCATACAAAACCCGAGCTGTCTCTATATTTTCTCTATAAACATCATTAGTTGTTTGAAGCTTAGGTGCCTCAAAATCTAATTATGTTCTAGGTTCTTCTATCTTATCGGCCAATAGTTCGCTACCGCTAGTACTAGCAACAAGATCAAGTCGTTCGCTACCGCTACTACTAGCAACAAGATCAGGTCGTTCGCCATGTAAATACCAAATCTTATAACTCGACATAACATCATTCTTATAGTGTTATACATAACTACATATTCAATACAATATCCAAAGTTTGGATCTGTTTGGGTTTTTCAGGTTTTAGGTAGTTTCAGTTTGGGTAATTGTTGTTGGGTTCAGATTCAGATTTTAAGTTTTTTGTCCACCGCTAAGGTGTCTAAAGAAAAGAAAAGGATCTAGGTCTAAGATATTTACATTTTAGTCATTTACATATTTAAGCTACTCATATCCTTTATAGAAAGAATACTACTAATAACCAATTTATTATAATTGTTGAAATTCGTCCTCTCTCTCTCCTACCTTTTCTCTCCCTTGTCTCCGAAACCATTTAATAGGAGTTTCGCCGGAAAAGGTAGAGGAAGGGTTACGGGAGCTCCCCACCGCCATCTTCTGACCAAAACCTCGTGCACCGCGCTAGGAGTTCCGGCCAGCTCAGATCCACCGGTCATCCCTCTCAGTTTTGCCCCATCCTCTGTGTTTTCTGGAGCTTCCCTTGCCGCGGAAGCGCTTCCCTTGCGCTGGTGACGACTGTTGCTCGGGAGGCGGGCTCGGTTCTGCTCCTCTCGCACGGTGGTTGAAGTCCTCTCCGGTCAAACCTTGGCCGCTTCATCTGTCTAGTAAGTCCGGACCTTACTTTTCTGATCTACTGTGGGTATCCCTCTCTCTCTTGCTTAGCTTCCTCCTCGCGCCGCCGGTGGGGTTGGATCCTAGCCACCTCCTTCGCGGCTGCTCTGGGGCTGCTCTCAATGGCGGATCTCGCTGGCCTCAGCGAGTTTTGGTTCCGGTTCATCTCTGTTTTCACGTCTTCCGGTGACTTACATCTCATTCGTTAGGCGCAAGCGGGGTTCCGGCTAGGCGTGGTGAACCGATGCTCGGGTTACTTTTGGTGGCCAGGCTCTGTTTTTTTTCTCCGGCGGCGGTTAGAAGAAAAGCATTGGTCTTTTCTCAGTTACCCCTGCCTGGTTAGAGGGAACCGGTTCGGGGCGGTGCTGAGTCGACTACGGTTTTCTTCGGAAAGGTGGCTGACGGCGGGAGCAGGTGGCGGCGCAGCTTCAAAGCTAGGGTTTTCTCTGACCCTTCTTTGCTACGGTTTCAAGTCTTTCTGGGCTTTGGGCTTTTGTTTGGGTGTTCTATTGTGTTTTCTGGCCCATTTCTTTTGGTTTTGACCCAGAATTTTTGGGTGTTTTGGCCCAACATTGTTTCTCTTTTTAGAGAATAAGGTTTCTAAGGGCTTTTTAATTTTTTGGGGGCCTTTAGATAATTTGCCTTAGTTTTTAAGTAAGCTGATGTAACCTTTCATTTTCAATGAAATAATTACATTTTATCCAAAAAAAAATTATTATAATTGTTATCATTTTAATAACTTTTATATATTTCATATATTTTTGAATTTTCGATAATTTTTAGTTTTCAACAATTTTATAATTCTATAATATTTTTGTAAATTATATTATTTGTAATTTTGGTAAGTTTTTATAATTTATTTTGATTTTTTATAAGTTATTATGAATTTTGTAACTCTTATAACTTTTATAAATTTTTTTTTTATAATTCCTAATAATTTTTGCATAATTTTAATTTTTATATATTTTAATTATATTTTATCAAACTTTTATGCTAAATTTGTAATTTCAAAGTTTTTTTAAAAATAAATTAAGTTTAAGGGCCAAAGTGGTATTGATGTCTAGTTTTTCTCTAAGTTCATTAAATCTAGACCTAAAACTATTTGGACATGTCCACTGACCATCCGATCATGCATGTTTTGACCGCAAACTTACTTGGATTCTAGACCATTTAAAATTTTGGTTTGACCATGACTGACCCATTTTATTTTGGACGACCATGGCCAGCCCGCCCAATTCACAGCTCTATCGTTGAGTTGTGTTTTTACATATTTTCTAATCAAAAATAAAGTTGAAAGTAAATTTTCAACTTACGCTTTATACAATCTATTATATAAGAAAAGACTTTGTGTCTCACCAGAGAATGACATGTAAGCTTCTTCTTTTATAACACCTTCATTTTTTTAAACCATTTTATTTAACCACGCTTAATGTTAAAAAATTCTAACTCAAACATCTTTCTTTCTCGGTCTCTCGATTAATCTCTCTGTGTTCTAAAATGATTCTTTGTCTTCTTTCAAATGTATACCAAAAATGTATAGATTCCTTCCTCTTTCTTTGTTTCTACCATAGTTAATGATTCTCTCCAATGCATTTACGTTTTTCTTACCTATAATCGTTGGTATTTTTTAAAATTGCTTTGCAATTCATGAGGTTAGAGTTTCGTTTTATTATTACTGTATTTTCGTGGACAAAGTACGAAAAAATGAAGACGGCGAAGGGAGGGAAAGTGATAAACCCTACTGATGCTTACCGCAAAGAGATTCACAAGAGATAGATAAAACGTGTAAGTGCCTTCCATTGATTAAATCGAACTTTCGTTATTGATTATGAATATATATATATATATATACATATATATATATATATTCATGTCAAATAGCTTAGTTTTGATGTCACTCAGATTTTATAGATTAGTAGATTACCCTATTCAACTAGTTTGCCTTTTATCTGCAGGACTCTCATAAGGACTTACTTGATCGTGTTTTCTAAGATTTGTAGTATATAGCATGTTATAGAGATTTATACAGTTGTTCATGTCGATAAATCTTAAGTTAGGTTTTTTGTTGTTGGTGAAATTGCTTTAGTTGTTTAGGGATTAGAGAAATTAATTTTGGGAATTTGATTTGTTTGCTCATAATTGTTCAATAGTTCTTATTGTCCTAGTACACATTGAGCACGTTCTTTTAATGAAGGACGCAACATGGTAATGAAATAGAGTAAACATCAGCGACAGTCGTTGAATTTGTAAAAGGTAGTAAGGTGGTGTCGCTGTGCTGTGTTTCCGGGGGACTCCGGAGTAAGACTAATCTCAAACACACCCCTTGAAAGAGAGAATTCACTTTTAAGTCAGATGGGCTTGAAAAAGTCGAAACCCACTCCAGAATCTGTCTCAAGCCCAACTATTTCGAATCTACCTGCAATAAGCATCGGTCAAATACAAAAGCATAGTTCATCCCCTTCAACCTGCAAGAAGACAAAAAGAAGTTAGTTTTACTGACAAAGCTTCAAATAGAAAAAGCAAAAACCATATGTGCAATTGAGCTAAAGAATAGGTTTATGGCATTGAGTGAGAATCAATCAGATTTAGACTAATGTATCTAAGGCAAACTTGTAATCAAAGACTGTTCCATTATATAAGGAAGCAGTCGAAGCATTTGTAAGAAATTGAAATGAAATGAACAATAAAAAATATTATTTCAACCCTTCTCTGTTTTTCATTTCTACTTTCATGGTATCAGATCCATGGATCTAGCCATGGAAGCTCAAGCTTATCCCACCCTAAACATCTCCAACTGTGTCACTGTAAAGCTCACGGAGAGGAACTACATTCTATGGAAAAGTCAGTTTGAAACCTTCCTTTCTGGTCAGGGACTTATTAGCTTTGTCAATGGCACCTTTGCTGCACCAGCTGAAACAATACAGGTTCTAGGACCTGCTGGTGACAGACCTGCTCCAAACCCCAACTATGTTGAATGGCAGAGAGGAGACCATGTAGTAAAATCATGGCTACCGGGCTTTTTCTCAGAAGATATCCTCAATGTTGTGGTGAACTGCAGAACCTCACAGGAGGTTTGGGTCACACCGTCAAGGAATTTCAACCGTATCTCTTCATCAAGATTGTTTGAGTTACAAAGGAAACTCCAAACTACACAAAAAGGAGAACAAAATATGACTGATTATCTGAAGGAAGTCAAGGCACTCGGTGACCAGTTATCCTCCATAGGAAGTCATGTGCCTCAAAATATGAAGATTTTTTTAGCTCTTCATGGTCTGGGACGTGAGTATGAACCCATCAAAACCATTGTAGAAAGCTCCATGGATGCACAACCTAACCTAACCTTTGAAGAAGTCATACCCAGACTTACAAAATATGAAAACATGATTCAAGCTTACACAATAGACTCTGTTTCACCTCACTTGGCATTCAATACTGTCAGAACCAGCAACCCTCAAAAATACTACACTAGTAGAGGCAAAGACTATGGAAGACAAGACAGAGGCAGAGGTTTCTCAACCAGGGGAAGAGGTTTTCCACAACAAATCTCACGCTCTTCAATGTCTTCTACAAGCTTTGTAAGCTCCTATGGAGAAGATACAAGGCCACAATGCCAGATCTGTGGAAGACCAAGCCATCAAGCACTCAAATGTTGGCATAGGTTTGACTATGCTTATCAACAGGAAGATACACCAACTGCTCTAGTTGCATTCGCATAACAAATGTTTCACAACAAAATGGTATCCTGACACGGGTGCTTCTGGTCATATCAAAAACTCAAAGCTAAACTTACAGCACTCTCAGCCTTACACTGGGTCATACATGGTTATGGTAGGTAATGGTGAGTTTCTACCTATAACACACACAGACCACACTGCCTTGCCATCATCCTCAAGTAATTTAATGTTAAATGATGTCCTAGTCTGCCCAAACATTACTAAATCTCTACTTTCTGTGTCAAAGGTTATAAAACAATACCCTTGCTCTTTTGAATTTGACTGTGATAATTTTTTTGTAAAGGACAAGCTAACTTAGAAAGTTCTCAGTCTAGGAAAAAGTCTAGATGATCTCTACGTGCTAAAGGAAGAACCAACTCAAGCTCTTTTCTCTTCCAGGAAAAATCTTATCAGTGAGGATGTCTGGCATAGAAGGCTTGGGCACCCTAATAATTCAGTCTTACATCAGCTTTCATCTAATAAGCGTATCTTATTCAGCAAAGGCAACAAGACTATGTGTGAAACATGCATATTGGGAAAATGCAGTAAATTACCTTTTAGTAGTTCATCTTTTTCTGCTTCAGGTCCCCTAGAGAGAGTTCATTGTGATCTCTGGGGACCATCTCATATTAACTCAGTTTAGGGCTTTAAATACTATGTAGTCTTCATAGATCATTGGTCAAGATATTGTTGGTTTTACCTCCTAAAGTCTAAAGCTGATTTCTTTAGTATATTTTGTATGTTTCAATCTTTGGTACAAACACAACTAAATACTAAAATTCAAACCTTTCAGTGTGATGGGGAAGGTGAATTTACTAGCTCAAATTTTCTGAATTAACTAGCCAAGAGTGGCATTCAACAGCACATCTCTTGTCCCCACACTCCTTAGCATAATGGACTAGCTAAGAGGAAGCACTGTCACTTGATAGAGCTAGGCCTCTCAATCATGTTTGACAGCAAGATACCACATAAATACTGGGTTGAGTCCTTCTTCACTACAAACTTTCTGATAAACCTACTGCCTACCACAACAGTATCTGATAACATCAGTCCATTTCGGAAACTGTTTGGAAAAATCCCTGACTACACTCCACTTAGGATATTTAGATGTGCGTATTATCCTACACTAAGAGACTACTTTACCCATAAATTTGATCTCAAGTCTTTACCATGTGTGTTTTTGGGATACAATGATAGACGTAAGGGCTATAGGTGTATGTATCCACCCACATGAAGGGTTTATATTAGCATACATGTACTATTTGATGAAATATCATTTCCCTTTACTGACAGGTATCATGCACTGCATCCTGAACAGAGAACAACCCTACTAAGTGCATGGCAGTCTAGTTTTTAGGTTCTCCAGGCTCAACCTAAACACAATGACCAAACTCCTCAACCAGACAATAATTCAACCAGCCAATACCTCAGTCAACCAATACTTCAACCAGAGTCTTCACCACCTCTGATAATTCAACAAGAATCCTCTGAAGCATGTAGCAACAATGCTCAAACACCTAGTTCAAAGTAGACTACTTATGAGTATGGAGAGTGTACTGTGCGTTCGACAGGATTTGACCTTGTTCCTATTGGCGAAAACATTCCTCTATCTTCACCAAGGTTAGTCTCTTTGAACAAAGTCTGTTACTCTAACCAATCAGTCACCATAAAAACTCTCCTAAAGTCAATCAACATCCTATGGTTACTAGGCTAAAACAAGGAATACGAAAACCCAACCCAAAGTATTCCTTACTCACTCAGAAGATATCTTACCCTGAACCTAAGACTGTCATAGTAGATCTTAAGGATCCAGGTTGGACAGCTGCCATGAAGGAGGAATTTTCCAATTGCGAGGAGACTAATACTTGGTCCCTGGTTTCCTATAGTCTTGATACGCATGTTCTAAGCTGCAAGCGGGTGTTTAGGACCAAACTCAAAGCAGATGGCAGCCTAGACAAACTAAAAGTTAGGTTAGTAGCTAAAGGGTTTGATCAAGAAGAAGGCATTGATTACCTTGAAACCTTTAGCCCAGTGGTAAGGACAACCACTATGAGACTTGTCCAACACACACATTGCCACTGTAATGAACTGGAGTATTAAACAGTTGGATGTTAAAATTTCTTTTTACATGGCAATTTAACTGAACAAGTCTACATGAAGCAGCCTACTGGATTCATTGACAAAACAAAGCCACATCATGTATGCAAACTACACAAATCTTTGTACGGTCTAAAACAGTCACCCAGAGCCTGGTTTGACAGGTTTAGCACATATCTCTTAGAGTTTGGGTTGACATCCAGTAAAAGGGATCCCTCACTATTCATCTATGTGAAAGAATCATATGTAATGATGCTACTGCTGTATGTGGATGATATGGTTCTAAATGGCAACAATCAAACTCTACTCTCACATTTACTGGAGTCAATGAGTAAACAGTTCAAGATTAAAGATTTGGGTCAGCTACACTACGTCTTAGGGATACAAGCTAAGTTTCATGATAATGGGTTATTCCTATCACAATAGAAGTATGTAGAAGACTTACTTGCTCTAGCTTGAATGCAAGATTGTGCTCCCTTGGATACTCTTCTCCCACTGCAACTGCACAAAGTCCCTGATACATCTGCTCTCTTCTCCAATCCAACTTATTTTAGATGTCTTGTAGGCAAGTTGCAGTACCTGTATATATCCTATTTTGATTATGCATGAGATATTATTAAATAGTTTATTGGCTGACAACCAATTTAGCATATAGTTTTTACGTTATGAATTTCTTTCTCTTTACTCAAGTTTTGGAGTTTTTAGTATTTAAAACTATTTGTGTTTGGCTATCACTTATATTTTCTCTATATTTGGTGTGTTAGATTGTTACCAATGTTTTTTTGATGATAGGAGGAGTTCAGTACTACATATTTTTATGATTTTTTTATCTTTAATATCATTATACCATAAAATAATTTTTTTCTTAATTAAGATAAAATGTACACTTTTTTAATTGGTATCCAATTAACCATGTTTATGATTAGATTTTTTTCTTTCATTTTTTTCCTATAGATAAATTGGGAAAGCGGACATAGCTCTGATTGTGTTGGTGAGGAAACTGGCCACTTGCGTTTTGAGTGATAAAGTTCTTGCTATACCATTAGAAAGAATTTAAATTGTTATGAATGAATAGTTAGGTAAAAGCATCAATGAATTGTTTTAGACATTGATGATAAGCCTATTGGGTCTACTTTTATTGCTCAAGTACTAGATTTTTCATCATTCATGTTTTAAGAATCTATGGAGAGTATTTTCGTGCATAAACAAATATGAGAAAAATAAGATATATTGCTATATAGGCGCATATTAGATAAAAATATAAAACATTCTAAACTTTTTTAAAATGATAATATTCACGTGAGGGTAGGAAAATATTTGAAAACCAAATCTTAAAGAGAAAACGGTGACAAAAGTTTTTTTTTAATTAAAATATTAATCAAATGAGTATATGAAATAATTTAGATAACTATTTGTATTTACAAATTTAACATATTTATGCATTATATTCACAAAATATATTGTACTAAGTTTTGGAAACATATACACTGACGACAAAAAAAGAAGAAGGAAACATATATAACTAGATACAAACTCGCACATGCAGAGTCATCATCTAGTTAAGTTAAAAACTCACTAAAATATGGCCGGTTGAAAATTGACATGTAACAATCATCTTTCATATAATTTCATGCCACATATTTCATAATTGATCTATGTCATTTGGCCATGCTCATTTACGTGACCATGAAAAATTTAGTTATGATTGATATAACAAAAATCGATGTGATTATAAGTTGGTATGGTTAATAGACGCGATTTTTTATACATTGAAAGGTAATGACAAATTTGATCTCACTAAAATCTGTCACATTTTCATGACACATATGTGATCCACTCGGAGATTGTAAGATATATTTTGGAGTCATATATATATATA
>OVBE01010687.1:0-14780 GCA_900406425.1 Iberis pinnata
TTTTGAATTTTTATAATAATTTTCTGAATTTTTTCTGATTTTTTTGGAATTTTTTATAAGTTTTTCTGAATTTTTTTATAATTTTTAAAAATAAAAATATAAAAAATGATTTTTTTTAACGGTGTTAAGTTTTCCGTTAAAAAAATTTCGGCGCATAAACACGAGCCACATTGAAGGTTTAAGTTGGCAAAATAGTCACTTTCGATGTTTAAAGTGATAGTGAAAAACTTTGAAGGTTTAAAGTGTCAGTGGTAGCCACTTTGAATGTTTTTTTATGTGATTTTCCCATATAATTTGTTATGTTCTCTATGTTGTGGAAAAACTTATATTACCAAAACATGATTTTGGATTTGTTAAGTTGATTTGGGTTTTCTTGTGTGATCTTCTATTTAAATGCAGGATGGTAACATGGAAATGCTTAAACTGCGATGATAATTCTATGAAAATATTTTTTACAATAACTAGATGATATCCCGCGCAATGCGCGAAAATATGTGATAAAGTATAAGTTCAAAATTATGGTATTGTAAATAAATTTTTTGTATCATTATATAAATTTTTATATAATGACTATGAAATTTGTTGACAAATATAATATGTAAATATCGAAGTAAAAGTGTGATATATAAAATATAAATTTTTTTAATAAAAAATGTACTATTTATACTATTATTTATTTTTAAATTGGACAATTTAAAATATAATATATATATATATATATATATATATATAGATAATTAAAAATATATGCTAGATTAGTTTATTAGTTAAGATAAATAATCTGAATATTATAAACATATTTCAAATTTCAATCTATTAGTTTATATTATTTCAAATACTAACAAAGTTTAAATTATTTATTTTAAATATTAATATTGTATATATCACATTTATATTTTCTATACTATAGTTAAAATAAAATTTTAAATTTAAATGAACTTAAAAACGAATTTCTTAATTTAATTAAAAAAATCTTTGAAAAAAACATGTAATTAGTTATCAAACTAAAAAAATCATAGTGAGAATGTTTGGATATAGGTATAGTGTAAGTGGCAATATATATAAATAATTATCAAACTAAAAGTTTTTAGAAAAAATTTCTTCCCTTTTAATATATAGGAGATATGGTTTTAGATAGTACACCTACTTTTGGGTGGAGGAGAAAAGTATATATATTTTTTATAAATTAAGGTGTATGTTAATCTATGATGCAAAATTTTTCAGAAAAAGAAACAAAGTATAATCAACATATATATCAAAGTTGTAAGAAAATCTCCATAATATTGACAAGTAGCCCAAGGAAAAGTTAAAGTGTCCTATACTAAAAACTAATAACAAAAATAATAAATAACCTAATTATTTGATGTTTATAACATCTAACTTTTAATCTTCTCAATCTTAATTAAAGTTTAATTTATTTTATTGTTCAATATAAAATTCATAAAATTATATATGTATAATTTCTAAATTTCTGTCAAAAGTATAAGAAAACAAAAAATATAATTTCAAAATAAAAAATATAATTTTGAAAGTAAAACAAATCACTAACAAAAAAAGACAAAGTGCATAAAATTAAAATTTGGATTATTTAAAACTAAGAAACCATCACATATATAAATATAATAAATATATGTTTCAAAAATAAATAACCATATAATATTCAATTCAAATAATTTGAAAATTAAATTCATATGTGATACTATTAAGTTATACATGAAAAGTTTAATTTGTCTTCTTATATTATTTTTTTGAAAAATTATAATTATATCATTTTTATTAACTTCCAATATTGAACAATTATGAAAACATATTAACTATCAAGTTTGTATTAATTATATATACATATATATATATATATATATATATTTTAATAACATTTTTTCAATCCAATTTTTTTTCTAATATTAGAATAACAAGTACACATGTGTTATATACCATTTAATATTTTTGTATATTAAAATGAAAAATCACGTTGTCAATCTCTCATCTAATTAAACATTCAAATCAAAGAAATTTCAATTGAACCAAATATATATGAAAATACTTCTTTTATGAAACTCCAAGAGTGGAACAAACTAGGAATGTGTAAAAAGTCTTTTTGATAAAAAGTTATTCAAAAAAGGAGTTCAATAGTGAAAACAAATGAAATACCGATAAGAAATTAAAAATAAATTATTATTTTTTTATGAAATGTAAATATTTCATTGATAATAAAAAGAATTTAAAATCCTTAGAACCTTTTTATTCTCTAACAAAGAGAAAAATTAAGGACCTAAACCCCCAAAGGATTGAGCCTAAACCTAAAACAAACCCGACCAAGAAAACCCACAAGAAACCCAAACCTAAGCCCGGAAACAACGCAGAAGCCCAACAAGACTTGAAACCCTAGAATCCTAGAACCAGGGTAAACCCTAACTCCCAGATGTGCCTCCAAACCGCCGCCACCGTTAGCCGCTACAAGAACCGAGTTGCCAAAGTTGACTACAACAACCACCTCGAACTGGTCCTCCCTAACCATGCAGGGATTGTTGTGCCTAAAACCTCAACTACGATTCCATTACCGGCCGATCGAAGCCTCGCAGACTAGCCACCAAGAGTAACTGGACATCGGTTCACCACGCTGTGCCATAGCTCCGCTTGCGCCTAGCATCTAAGAGAACAACCACCAGCGCAAGAGAGATGAGCTGCCACCGAAGAACAAACTCGCCAAGAACAGACAAGATTCACCGCCGAGACCAACACCAAAGAAGCCGCGAAGTAATGGCTAGGATCCATCACCACCGGATGAGCGAAGAAGAAACAACATGGAAGAAGAGGAGACCCACCGAGATCTGAGGAAAGACGAGATCCAGAACTCGAAGACCAGAGAAAACGGCCACACAATTTCCAGAATGGCTGCCAACCGCCATGCATGGAGACCAATGCCGAACCCACCTCACTAGAACCTGTAGTCACCGACACATGAAGAGATGCTTCCGCGGCGAGGCGAAGCTCTACCACCACACAGAAGCTAAGAGAGAAGGAAGAGGAAATCCAGTGAGATTTCGCCGGCCGCCACCACTCATGGCACACGAGAGTCGAGTAGAAGAGGGTGAAGAAGATCTCCTCCTCTCTCTTCTCGTCGGATGGTTCTCTAAATAAATCTAGAGAGAGTGCCGATGAGAGAGAAACTTGGAGAGAGAGAGAGAGAGAGAGAGAGAGAGGGGTAGGTGAAATGAGCTTTTTTAAAAATATTTTTGTTTAAAACCCATGACCAAAGTAATCAGGAGACGCTGAGATGAAATGAGCTTTTTTTGTCAACATATTTTATTAGATTAAAGAAAATACAAACCCATAAAGGGTAGATGAAGTCCCACAAAGGGAAAAGTACAAGCCCATATTGGACAACTGCTCTTACTAAGAGAAGACATAACTACTCCAAATTGGAGTTGAAAGACAAGTGTCAAATATAGACCACGAAAACTAGAAAGATAGATCTTTCTAGACCGACATTTTACACCCTTAATATCCCAAAGAACCGATTTACAACTGTTACAGGATTTGAGTCCCGGAGACATACCCACATAGATTTGTAAATCTCTAACTAATAGCAATACATTGACATTATCAAAATACATAAAACCTAATACAAACCATATAACAAAGTACATTACAAATGATAACGTGGGCTTGCCAAAAAAGGTACTCGGCCCAACCAAGAGCCCACTTGTTGTAGATCAACCAGAAGCTTGGAATCATTCGCCGGTTTGCTACCAACCTTTATTACGCCGCTGGAGTAGAATCGATCAACCAAATCCAAGGGACATAGACCATTCACATCATCAAATTGATTAAGTGAAACAGCAGATCCCGAGATTGAGCCGATGAACGAAAATCCGGATCTCCATCGAAAGAAAATCAACATCCATCAAGCATGACCACCGATGTCGCTTCGGATTATCACCATCTTCGACCAAATCTACGCCATACAAGATGTGAAACAGCTATATCGCCTGGATTAAACACCGCACACCACTTTGGTCCAAAATGAGTCACCAAATGACTGAACAATCTTGAGGAACAGGAACCAGAGGTATATAAGGACACCAGCGAAGGTGCATGCAAGAAAGACGAAGAGGCAAGCATCGAGGGAGGGAGGGAGGGAGGGAGGGAGAGAGAGAAGATCGCCGACGAAGAAAAGAGAAAGAAAAAAAAGAAATATAAATATGTACAGTGAGCCGGCGCCAGCACAAGGCCGAACGCTGGCTCAAAACTAGAATGAAGAAGTTAGTCAGCCGAAGAGAGAGATGAGAGTGAATTGGTAGAGAACTGGTATGTAGATATCTCTCTATAAATGAGCTTAGCTTTAAAACTTAAAAGGTTGGACTTATCAGTTTCTATGTTTCTACTTCTCTACTAATCTCTAGTACTTAGTTATTTTTTCCCTGTTTAGAATTTTTATTTAGTTATGTTTAGTTAATATTGAAATACTTTTTCTCGAGTAAATATTTTTTCAAAATTGCATAAGAAAATGAAAGTTTGATTTTGATATTTTTATGCCAAGGAAACAAATATTCCAGTCTTGATTTTGCTTTGTTTTACAGCATTGGCGGTCAATGTGTTTTATTTACCTCTTACAAAATCTATAAGAAACAAAGTTCTCAGTCAATCAACGAATACATGTTTAACTACATATATGTTTAACCAAGAAATTCGAAAAGATATCACAAATCAATAATAATTAATACATGTCCAACAACAAAAAATGTTAGAAAAAGCGTTAATCCCTGGATCAAACATAACTCATGCACTACCAAAAATAAAATAAAAAGAGCTGTGACTGCAGAAAACCTTATGGACATCAAAGTCAACACATAATTAATGCACTATTGATGATGTTGTAATTGTTTAGACAATGCATAATAGGGTAAATGTATTGGACAATGTTCTATCGGTTCACAACAACCACCACCATGGTTTGCGGGTAGGTAGTGATGGAGTTTTCCTATAAAAGAAGGCTTTGTAACCTCGAGGAAGATCAATTGGATCAGGAGAATGTGTTGCAGATGGACGAGGAGAATGTGTTGGAGATAGAAGTGGAGAATGTAGCGGTTGGAAGTTTGTGTTAGGTGGATGAAACTTACGGTTACCAAGTGCAATACTTAGGGTTGCTAAGAGAAAAATTATGGTGAAGGAAAGACCTTTGGACACCATTTTTTTGTTGTTAATGTTTTGGTTTTTTCTTTACTCGATGTTAATGTTAAGATCTTTACTAATTAGATTTAGCTTAGCCATATTTATATGCATTAGAATCTGTCTTGATTGGAGGTTTACCACTAGCTTTAGATTATATATATTTCTATTACTAAGTAATATTTAGCCGGCGGTTTTTCTTGTTTGCATTAAATTTCTCATTGAGGCCTCCCTCTAAACAGTAAGCTTCCTTTAAGTGTTGTACCAATAGAAAAAGGTCTTCTTTTACTAATGTTTTCTATATAAATATATATTTAAGTTTTCTTTTTTATTAATTGAATTTTTTGTCGGCTCTCATGTAAAGATAATAAGTTTCAGAGAAAGTATAAACTTTCATAAATGCAATTGAAATAACTAAAATAAGTCAAAAGGATTTGATTTAGTTTAAACGTCACTGTCGCAAAATAAAGAGAGGGAAAGAGAAGAGCAGAACAGAGAACAATCTGTCGCATATTGTACTCTAACAAAAGCAACATCACCTACCAAAGCAAACAGCTTGTATGATTGTAACCAAAACAAAGTCACAGGTTAAGTAGGTAATGAAAGTAAAAGCAGAGAAATAAAGTTTTGAAACTTATTCTTTTTACAAACTCTGTTACAAATGCTTGAGTATATAGAGCGTTATTTGAATTACTAAGGTTGCCATAATATACTTGTCACTTATCTATTGTTTAGTCAATGATTAAAATTTGTTGTGTAGTGGAATAGGGCATCTGTGATTTATGTATTCTATTTTGCTGTTACAGGATTTGTAGGTTTGTTGCTAACGTTCATCTTGTTTGTCATTTTGCAGGTTGAAGGAGAGGAAGCTCTTGTGTAGGCTTTTGTTTGTGTGGGCTTCGACTTGGACTTTGCTTCTTCATTGGTTTTGGGCTTCTAGTTTTGGCCCAGAAGAAGTGAAGCTTCTTCCAGAGATAGAGTCTTTGCTCTATATCTTACACTCCTCTTCAAACTCAAAGTCAGAGCAGCTGGAGGATTCTCCACGCCGAGTTTGTACCCCCCAGAGCTGAACATAGCATATGCTAAGAACTTTGTAAAGATGTCAGCGGTCTTAAACTGGTTTGGGATGTGGTTGACAATCAAAGACCCCAAGACAACACACTCACATACATAATGAAAACCCGTGTCGAAATGTTTACTTCGATTGTGTCGAAAATCCGTCAAGTATACAGAAGATTGATTTTCACAGTACAACTATGGGATCTTCACTTGAGGTCTTCCTAATTCTTTCATCATAAATTTAAGCCATGTGATTTCATATGCTGTTTATGAAAAGTCATGTATTCGGCTTCTGTTGAGTTATTTGATACAATTGAATGCTTACGAGAGGACCAAGAGATTATGTTGCTTCCTAGAAAGGTACAAAATCCCCCTGTTGATCTTATGGTTAACTTACACCCAGCGCAGTCTGAGTCGTTGTAGGCTCTAAGTGTAAAATCAATATGTTTGTTAAATGAGATAGCCATCTTGTATGTGCCCTTTAAGTATCGAAGTATTCTTTTAAGCATCTTGAAGTCTGACATTGATGGTTGATGCATTTTCTGGCAAACATAGATAACAGAAAATTATATACTTGGTCTTATTAAAGTCAAGTACTGGAGCTTGCCTGAGAGACAACGCAAATAGGTTGGATTTGGGAAGTCTTCAGTCTGATCCTTTGCATTGTCAAGTTGCAGTGGAAGAGGGGTGTCACTAGAGGCGCAATCATGCATACCAGCAAGAACCAATAAGTCTTTTACATAGCCCAGTAGAGTGATATTGACCTTGGATCCCTAAAAAGAAGTGTAGGTTTCCCAAATGCTTTATCCTGAACTCCTTTTGCATTTTCTCTAACACGCTTGCTGATACACTCAGGTTTTAACCCAAATATATTCACTGCAAGTGCATAGTAAACGCAATAGTATAAGAGGGAATGAATCCACAGAGACCAAGAATGTAAGACTCTGTTTAAAATCTAATTAAGCTAAGAACAAATAAAATAGTGGTTGATTAGAAAATGGCAAATATGATAAAATAAAAATGGTTGTAAAACAAATAACGAAAGCGCTAGAAAATAGTGAATTCCACATGTATTCAGGTTAGAAGTCAAGGTTAACATGCATCATTTTTTTTTGAAAATAGTTCTCAACTCAAAAGACGACAATAGACTAAATTCTCCTGAAGTATTAGATCTCTATGTTTAAATAACTAAAGACAACTCGCCGTATTTAGATGATTCAAACATGCATTTTTAATTCATATTCGATATGTACATAAGCCACTAAGAAAATACTCCCGCAAGAAAAGGTACTTATTCATCTAGACTATATCAAACTTCTAAACCAAATCCCTTTGAGTTTATAATTCTAAGATCAATGAACTAGTTAGCTACTCTAATTCATGCAATATGAACAAATCTAGACTAAGAACCTAACAAATTCAATCCATTCTATCAAACTCTAATGATCAACCTGGTTTCCATGGAAAACCCCTAAAACCTAAAAATTCGATTACTCAGACATGATAACAAAAACAGAAATCATAGATAAGGTATACATTGCTGAATTCAAAAACAAAATTGTATATAAAACTGATCAGAGTTCAGAAATCTTCTCGAATAAAAAAGTTGATCTCTTCTCTATGAGAAATCTCTCAAAATAAAGTGTGATTCCCCTCATTCAAACAAGCCAAAAGGCTTTTATAGTCTAAAACAAAAGGAAAATAAAAACCCAATAAGAAAAACCAATAAGTCTTGAGGACGAATGCATTTTTTTTGCCTGATTTCATTTTTGCTTGTGTAAAGGGATTGATCGACCTGATTTTCCATAAGTTCTCCAGGGACTTGGATCGGTTGATCCATGCTAGGATCAATCTCCTCATGTATGAAGGTCTGGATCGATCATTCTTCAGCCTGGATCGATACTTCCATCTTCATTAAGTCCATTTGCCCCTGAATTCTTCTGAAAACTATCATTTTCGCTCCAGAACGTCCCAAACACCTATAATCCTGAAAATATGCTAAGAACACAAGGAAACCACTCGGATAATGCCAAATAGCAAGTATAAATACCCACTATAAAGCATTAATACCGATTAATATTAACTCTCCATACTTAGATCTTTGCTTGTCCTCAAGTAAAGCAAAACCAAAGCTAGAGAAGAGGTTTGAAAACTGGACCACACAAGAACTCTCAGAATCTCAGCAACCCCAAGTTTAGGCATCAAAAAATAAAAGACATTAATCCTAGACAACCACTGCAAATAAACTGTTTACCACCACCTAACTAACAATATGCTTTCTACTCTAAATCATAATCAATCAAAATATCGTCATATCAACCAGCTCATTAGATTCGAAAATTTCAAACAGGTGCGTACTTGCCTATGGGTTATCGATCAACGCTCTAGAGTATCCGTCATTCCGGATCCCCATACCAATTCGATCATCGAGCCACTTCGGATCTCGTCCTTTTCTTCTCCTTTCCTCACTTCTTTTTTTTTATTTTTTTATGGGATTGACTACAGATTTCTAGATCATGCTTTTAATCCTTTTACTGTACCGTTTTTTCTTTTTTATTGAAGGGAAGGAGAAGGGGATCAGAATCATACTGAAAAACTGTTAATTTTACAGAGGGCTGAAGAAAAAAAAATACCTAGATCAAAGTATTTCAACGTAGTAGATAAGATAATTTAATATTAATTTAAGTCATAAAAAGTAGAGCTAGCATCAAATCATCAACAATCCAAAAACTAGAATTTTCAAAAGCATATCAATTAATCAATGGGGTTCCAATCCTAAATGCAACAGTTAATCTAATTCAGTAGTCAAGTAGAGAATGATACCAAACTCACACTAGGTTAGTAGTCATCATGGATTATGGTCATTATTCCTTTCACTCGACTCGACTAGACTCGTCTAATCAAAAACGGAAAATTTTAAAATTTTATCAAAATAGAAGAAACATCATAATATCGTTAGTAGCATCATATGTTCTCCCCCAGACTTACTTCGGACGGTGTGAACATAAATCCAGAAGAAGGATCAATGACCTGAATAGAACATAAGTCTAGAAAACATCAAAAATAAAAATGAAAGAAAATATATGTCCAAAGTGAAAAAGAAAAAGATACTGATAGTATGAAGCGAAATCAGTCAAAGATCTGTCCAAAAATGCCTCCTTTCTGTTCATATCCCGTGAAATCCTCCTCATCATCACTCTCCCTCTTCGGTGATCAAAAACAAGCTAGGCAACATATCTTGGATAGAGCGCTCCAGATCGCTCCACCATGTTGTGAGTCTGATCCTCTGCATCGGCAGTCCACTGAATAGTCTCTGAATCTGTGTTAGATTATCATGGTGGAAGAGCGAACTCTCTATAGTCGTTTGGTAGGATAGGTGATCCTTCCTCGGGACGAGCATCTCTCTGCCTCTGAGTGGGTCTCTGACTACGAGTGCGGCCGCTCATAAGTTTTGGAGCATTGTGTACATGTGCAGGTGCCCCATGTAGGTGCTCAGCTCCTGGGAGAAAGCGTATGTTAGCTAGAGAAGTGATGCTGGTGATCGCCTGCTTGGGCAGGTAGACTTTGCAGACTTGTCCTCCTTTGTTCTGAAACTTGTAGACCGTGGGTTTCCCAAACCACTTGGTAGAGAAAAGGTAAGGCCCATCGACCCGACTAGTTTCCTTTTCTTGAGGAAACAACTCAAGCATAATCCCAACATACTGAAGAACAAGGGTAGCTAAACTATCCATCACCTCAACTCGAGTCGCGCGTCTTAACGCATCTATCTCCCGACTACCCAAGATCTTGGCAAACACCCATCCTAAATTAGCGTCATGATGACTTCTATCCTGGCCAGCCTCATAGCAGTCCATCGTGAAATGGCCCAAGGCATAGTGGAGTAGCTCGAGCTCCTGAGAACTGACCGTTGTGGACTTGGATTTACCTGAGAATGTGGTGCCCAAAATCTTCAGAGTTATACGGATCGCAGGGTTGTGAATGCCAGTGAGCTTCGCGAACCTAGACTCATAAACCCCATGCACTATCACATAGCACAAAATCGCTATAAGAGTAAAAATTTGAAAATTTTAGAAGATGCCCCTCCGATCATTACCCAAAGATGAGTACAAACTCCACCATCGATATCTTGTAAAGACGACCAAGGTAAAAGAATTGTATCTCAGTCTCTGTAATAAAAGGCTTCCGTGGATCTGAACCGGGGCTGTAGATACAAAAAGAGGCGAAGAACTATCTCGCTAGGTCGGGGTATAGAGGGTATGCCTAGAAAGGGAAGGTCCCAAGACTCATCCTAGAGAAGATCTCACAAACATCAACATTCACTCCCAATGCAATCAAAGTTGCATAATCTGCATACCGGGTGGGATCCATCTGACTCTGCAGCAGAGTGTTGTAAAACATGGAGTCAAATTGATCCCACTTGTTAGTGAATTTCCTCTCTTTCCAACCCTTGTTACTCTTGAGTTGGGAGACTACAATATCTAGTCAGCAATTGTTGAACCGTGTCTTTGGTTTGCGAGGCCAAGGTTTCTGTTGGTACTTGGGATCGATGACCGGTTCTTCTTCTTCGTCTTCCTCGTTGTTCGCACTGCTACTAGCTACAACTTTCCCTTTGTTGCTCTCTTCGTAGCTGCTGGAGGTGCTGCAGAAGTGGAACGATTGGTTTGTGGTTTTATTGTTTGGCAGTTTGAGAATTGGTGACTCTGGCTGTGGTGGTTGTCTTAGCAGCGATTGGTTGGTCGTATTCTGAAATGGAATTCTGATCGAGATCGCAAGACTTCATCCTGAAAAGAAACAGAATTTAAGATTCGAGTTAGTGATGTAATCAACTTAGACAAAATGGGTTTATGGCTATGCAATGACTGAGCAATATCAACTTCAGAGTTGTCAAGAATCAATTGCAAAAGAAACCATTGAACACACAACTAACTAAACAATTAGCAAGAATCATATGTATAATCTATGTAAGTCAAGATATCATTTCATTCAATCAATCTAAATCACCAAATTATGAAGCATTAAGCAATGATCAAGCAATACTAATTTCAATTAACAAGAATCAAGATACTTCAAAGAACCAAGACACAAGCAAATTCCAAAAATTTAAAAGCAATTCTAATGAAATTGTCAATTAATCATGGATGATGGTGATCAATGATTTGAGCAATAGCAATATCAAATTAGCAAGAATCATTCAAAGAATCAAAATTCAAGTGACATGAAATTGCAATTAAAATTCATGAAATCCAAATCAACACAACTAGCAATACAAACTAATTCCTAAATCATTTTTTTACTCATTTAAGCACCACAAATCCATGAATCATTCCTAAATCCATCCAACCCGAAATTCTAACCAAAACCTCAAACCAAAAATCAAAATTCCAAAATCTCAACATAACTCTTCCAAAATCAATATGCATATGTCAATTAAACATAAAAGTTGTTGTATAAGCACATAAATTACCAATTCCAACATCCTAATTAAAAAAACCCGAAATCCTTAAGAACCCTAATTTTTCGGACCAAGAGACATAGAGAGATAGGGGTCCATAAATTTCTTGAATCGAAATGAGGGTAGGAGAATCGGATTTGGCTTGAAAAATTGAGTGGAATAGAGTCAAAAATTGCTCAAATCGGTTGAGAATTGAAGGAGATAGAGCAATGGAGATTTTGCAAAGTTTTGGAGAAAAATGGTGAAAAGAGGTGGTTGCTCAAAATTAGGGTGTTTAGGAAGAAGAAATCGGTTCAAATCAAGTATAGCCCAGTTGGATTTCTAAAATCCGGTTCAATTAAATTGATAATTTGACTTACCTGGGCGAGGGATCGATCGATCTCGGAAGGGATCGATCGATCCCTTTTTACCTAACTCCCCGTTTCATTTGGATCGATCGTTCCATAGATGGATCGATCGATCCATCACATCTGTTGGCTCTTGGACATCGATGGACCGATTGATCCATAGACGGATCGAACGATCCCTTTGCACAGAAGTTCCTAGTTGAATGGGTCGATCAATCAATGGACGGATCGATCGATCTGTCATTATGTGAAAATGACATTTTTCAAGGATCGATCGATCTGAACATTCTACCTCTTTTTATTTTCTGAATTTCCTGAAACACTTTGAACTCACCAATAAAAATTAATAAATTAGTAATCTAAAATTTAAATTGACTCAAAAATAAAACCTACTAAACTGAAAAACACCAAATAGTGGGTTATCTCCCACTCAGCGTTTGTTTAACGTCATTAGCTTGATGGTACTTACCTCTAAGCTAAGGCTGGATCAACTAGAGAAATCTCAGGTTCCTCCATGAGCTCTGAAGTAGCTAGATAAAGCTTAACCCTTTGACCATTTACAACAAAATCATTACCTTGGCGATTGTTGAGTACAACCGCACCATAGGGTCTTACCTCTTTGATGACAAATAGTCCAGACCACCTAGATTTTAATTTCCCAGGGAATAGTTTCAAACGAGAGTTGTAGAGCAATACCTAATCACCTGGTTGAAAGTCTCTTGGAATGATTTTTTTGTCATGTGCAGCTTTGGTCCTTTACTTGTAGATCTTGTACTTTTCATATGCTAAGTGGCGAATCTCTTCAATCTCATGAAGTTGAATGAGACGCCTTTCTCATGCGGTCTTTATGTCGAAGTTCAGCAATTTAATAGCCATGCAGCTTTGTGCTCCTGTTCTACAGGTAAGTGAAAAGCTTTACCATAGACAAGGTTAAAAGGAGTGGTACGTAGAAGGATCTTGAATGCAATTCGGTAAGCCCATAGAGCATCATCTAGCTTCAAAGACCAATCCTTCCTAGATCCATTTACTGTTTTCTGCAGGATAGCTTTGATTTTAGAGACCTTTACATGTCCACTAGTCTGAGGGTGATATTGTGTTGCGACTTTATGCTTCACCTCATGTTTCTTGAAAAATCCATCAAAGATTCTATTGATGAAATGAGTGCCTCCATCTCTGATGACTACTCTGGGAATACCAAACCTGGGGAAAATCACAGACTTAAACATCTTTAGCATAACTTTTGCATCATTAGTGGGGATAGCAATTGCTTCAACCCACTTAGACACATAATAAACAACAACTAGACTATAAAGGTTGTTATGAGAAACAGGGAAATGACCCATGAAGTCAATTCTCCACACATCAAAAACCTCTACTTCAAGAATGAAGTTTTGTGTTCATTCCGCTTTGAGATGTTCCCTTGTCTTTGGCATGAACCGTAGTGAGAGATGAAGTTATGAGCATCTTTGAACATAGTGAAACACAAGAAACCCGCTTACAGTACCTTAGAAACCGTCTTGAATGTAGCGAAGTGACCAGCATAATCTGAACCATCACAATGGTACTGAACATTCTGAATCTCATCCTCAGGAAGACATCTTCTGAACATACCATCTTTACAAAGCTTGTAAAAATATGGTTCATTCTAGTAGTAATGTTTGACATCCCTTAAAACTTCTTCTTTCAGTAACCTGAAAAGTCTCGTGGTTCAACATCAATAGCTAAATAGTTAGCAAGATCACAAAACCAAGAAGTAATCAAATCAGTCTTATGGATTCTAGGGATAGAAATATTCTCATCCACTATGGTGTTGATAGCACAAAGGCGTTCCTCTGGAAAAGACTCATCAATGGGAACATCATCTTCGACCGTGAGTCGGGAAAGGTGAGCTGCAAATCGAATTCCCACAAAATCAAAATCCAACGCAATAATCTGGGTTTAGCATTCTTTTTAGAAAGAAGATACCTCAATGCCGCATGATCGGTATGGACTACTACTTTGGATCCCACTAAGTAGGATCTGAACTTCTCAAAAGCGAAGAAAATCGCTAGGAGCTCTTTTCCGTTGTTGAATAATTGCGTTGATCTAAATCAAGAGTCCTAGAGACATAGTAAATAACATGGAGCTTCTTATCTTTTTGATGTCCAAGAACAGCTCCCACATCGAAATCACTTGCATCGCACATCACTTCAAAAGGTAATTCCCAATTTGGTGGTTGGACAATTTGAGCACTTACCAAAGCTCCTTTGATCGATAGAAAGGAGGATTGGTAATCATCATTACATTCAAAATTGACATCCTTGCATAACAACTTTGTAAGAGGTCTGGGAATCTTTGAGAAGTCCTGAATCAACCTCCTCTAGAAACCTACATCCCTAAAAACTACGAACATCCTTGATGCATTTGGGTGATTGCAAGTTAGACATTACCTCAATCTTAGCTTTATCAACTGCGATACCTTTCTCAGAAATCATGTGTCCTAACACGATTCCTTTAGTCGCCATGAAATGGCCCTTCTCCCAGTTCAGCACTAGATGTTTCTCCTCACATCTTTGAAGAACCCTGCACAAGTTAGCAAGACATACATCGAAAGAAGATCCATAGATAGAGAAATCGTCCATGAATACTTCCATGATGTCTTAAATAATGTCAGTAAATATGGACATCATGCAACGCTGAAAGATTGATGGGGGCTTTGATAAACACGGATTTCTGCTAATCCTAAGTCTAGCAAATTCCTAAGTTTAATT